>VCAZ01000068.1:577321-589821 GCA_005784505.1 Bagarius yarrelli
GCAGTGCCGGGTTCGATTCCCGGCCAACGCATGTGATTTATCTAAAAGTTTTACGCTACAGTAACAAGTCTGCCAGTTAAAAGCATTGGAAGAAGAAAGGGAAAGACATTGGCCAACGCATGTGATTTATCTAGAAGATTTTACTGCCACAGTAACAAGTCTGCTCCAGTTAAAAGTCATTTGGAAGCAGACAATGGAAAGAAATTGGCCAGCAAGTCCCTGCTTTAATCAGCATGGCGGAGGCTTCTCTGCATGCTTTTCTTCTTTGTTTTTTAAATGCTGAATTGCCTATGAGCTATTGATCTAAGAATACTACTTGTTAATGCCCTCTGGCCAATTTCAACTTATGAACAATAATGTTACCAAATCGTTTATGTAACATTGTTTTTTTGTCCCTAATTACCCACAAAGAGAAATCTGGAACTGGACGCAGGATCAATAACAAATCACTCTGGTAACAATGTGTATTTTTTGTCAAGGTACTCAGCATGAGCAACATGTCAAAGGACACATAGCCAAGCCTATCTCAAAAGGACCAGCTTGTTTCTGCCCGGTTTCGAACCGGGGACCTTTCGCGTGTGAGGCGAACGTGATAACCGCTACACTACAGAAACCACTTTGCCTTGTAAAAGAATTCTTACTCTACACAAAGATCTTCTCTTTTTGGACGCAAAGAAAATCAACCCGATCTTAAGCCGTTTTCTTTTCTGGGTGAACCACAGAATCCTAAGTATGTTGTCTATGTTTTGGTGGTATAGTGGTAAGCATAGCTGCCATCCAAGCAGTACACTTGAATTCAATTCCCAGCAAACGCAAGTGATTCATTCGGAAGATTTCCTGCCAGAGTAACAAGTCTGCTCCAGTTAAAAGTCATTTGGAAGTGGAAAGAAATTGGCCAGCAAGTCCCTGCTTTAATCGGCATGGCGGAGGCTTCTCTGCATGCTTTTCTTCTTTGTTTTTTAAATGCTGAATTGCCTATGAGCTATTGATCTAAGAATACTACTTGTTAATGCCCTCTGGCCAATTTCAACTTATGAACAATAATGTTACCAATTCGTTTATGTAACATTGTTTTTTTGTCCCTAATTACCCACAAAGAGAAATCTGGAACTGGATGCATCACTCTGGTAACACTGACTATTTTTTGTCAAAGTACTCAGCCAGAGCAACTTGTCAAAGGACAAATAGCAAAGCCTATCTCAAAAAGATCAGCTTGTTTCTGCCCGGTTTCGAACGGGGGACCTTTCGCGTGTGAGGTGAACATGATAACAGCTACACTACAGAAACCACTTTGACCTGTAAAAGAATTCTTACTCTACACAAAGATCTGCTCTTTTTGGACGCAAAGAAAATCAACCCGATCTTAAGCCGTTTTCTTTTCCGGGTGAACCACAGAATCCTAAGTATGTTGTCTGTGCGTTGGTGGTATAGTGGTAAGCATAGCTGCCTTCCAAGCAGTTGACCCGGGTTCGATTCCCGGCCAACGCATGTGATTTATCTAGAAGATTTTACTGCCACAGTAACAAGTCTGCTCCAGTTAAAAGTCATTTGGAAGCAGACAATGGAAAGAAATTGGCCAACGCATGTGATTTATCTAGAATATCTTACGGCCAGAGTAACAAGTCTGCTCCAGTTAAAAGTCATTTGGAAGCAGACAATGGAAAGAAATTGGCCAGCAAGTCCCTGCTTTAATCAGCATGGCGGAGGCTTCTCTGCATGCTTTTCTTCTTTGTTTTTTAAATGCTGAATTGCCTATGAGCTATTGATCTAAGAATACTACTTGTTAATGCCCTCTGGCCAATTTCAACTTATGAACAATAATGTTACCAATTCGTTTATGTAACATTGTTTTTTTGTCCCTATTTACCCACAAAGAGAAATCTGGAACTGGATGCAGGATCAATAACAAATCACTCTGGTAACAATGTGTATTTTTTTGTCAAAGTACTCAGCATGAGCAACATGTCAAAGGACACATAGCAAAGCCTATCTCAAAAGCATCAGCTTGTTTCTGCCCGGTTTCGAACCGGGGACCTTTCGCGTGTTAGGCTGACGTGAGAAACGCTACACTACAGAAACCACTTTGACCTGTAAAAGAGTTCTTACTCTACAAAAACACCTACTCTTTTTGGACGCAAAGAAAATCAACCCGATCTTAAGCCGTTTTCTTTTCCGGGTGAACCACAGAATCCTAAGTATGTTGTCTTTGTGTTGGTGAAATTGGCCAGCAAGTCCCTGCTTTAATCGGCATGGCGGAGGCTTCTCTGCATGCTTTCCGCTTTTCTTCTTTGTTTTTTAAATGCTGAATTGCCTATGAGCTATTGATCTAAGAATACTACTTGTTAATGCCCTCTGGCCAATTTCAACTTATGAAAAATAATGTTACCAAATCGTTTATGTAACATTGTTTTTTTGTCCCTAAGGACCCACAAATAGAAAGGTCGAACTGGATGCTTCACTCTGGTAACACTGACTATTTTTTGTCAAAGTACTCAGCCAGAGCAACATGTCAAAGGACAAATAGCAAAGCATATCTCAAAAAGTTGAACATATTTCTACCTGGGGGACGTTCTGTATATGAGGCGAACGTGATAACCACTACAGTACAGAAACCACACATTGACCGGTAAAGGAATTCTTACTCTACACAAACATCTGCTCTTTTTGGACGCAAAGAAAATCAACCCGATCTTAAGCCGTTTTTCTTTTCCGGGTGAACCAAAGAATCCTAAGATGTTGTCTGTGCGTTGGTGGTATGGTGGTAAGCATAGTTGCTTTCCAAGCAGTTGACCCGGATTTGATTCCCGGCCAAACGCATGTGATTCATCTAGAAGATTTTAGTGCCACTGTAACAAGTCTGCTCCAGTTTTAAAAGTCATTTGGAAGCAGAAAGTGGAAAGAAAGAATTGGCCAGCAAGTCCCTGTTTTAATGGCATGGCGAAGGCCCTCTGCATGCTTTCCGCTTTTCTTCTTCTCTTTTTTTAAATGCTGAATTGCCTATGAGCTATTGATCTAAAACACTACTTGTTTATGCCTTCTGGCCAATATCAAGTTATGACCAATATTGTTACCAAATCGTTTCTGTAACATTGTTTTTTTGTCCCTAAGGACCCACAAAGAGAATGTTGGAATACAGAATGCAGGATCAATAACAAATCACTCTGGTAACACTGACTATTTTTTGTCAAAGTACTCAGCCAGAGCAATATGTCAAAGGACGCGAACATGATAACCACTACACTACAGAAACCACATCAATCCGTAAAAGAATTCTTACTTTAGAGAAACACCTGCTCTTATTAGAACACTCTGTGCGTTGGTTCTATAGTGATAAGCATAGCTACCTTCCAAGCAGTTGAACCGGGCTCGATTTCTGGCCAATGCATGTTTTTCACTCTGAAGTTTTTACTGCCACAGTTATAACTCTGCTGCCGTTAAAAGGTATTTGGAAGCAGGAAGTAAGAAGGAATTGACCAGCAAGTACCTGTTTTAAGTGGTAGTGTTAAAGGCTTGAAGTGGTAAAGGTTTCTCTGCATGTGTTCTACTTTCCTTTTTGTTCGTTAAATCTAAGGAAACTGCCTGTTTATGCTTTTTGGCTAATTTCGAGTTATGATCAATATTGTTACCAAATCGTTTCTCTAACGTTGTTTTTTTTCCCACAAAGAGAAAGGTTTAACTGGATGCAGGATCAATAACAAATCACTCTGGTAGCACTGACTGTTTTTTGTCAAAGTACCCAGCCAGAGGATTATGTCAAAAGGACGCAAAGCATATCTCAAAAATGTAAGTAAATTTCACAAACATTTAAAGTGGCGGTAGTGACTATAGTTTTCCTTTTGCATTCAATTGGCGGATTGCAGCCAATGTTGTGGGGAAACATAAAAGCGTTTAGAACATAATAATCATGCAGCAACATACCTGCATAAAGATCTACAGGACAAACTTCGTGACCTCGGCTTGTGACGAGAAAATGATTTCTACACCCGGTTTGAGGCAGTTTGCCCCTCCTTCCAGTGACCAGGTGCTCTGTCTAATCACAGCTGATGTGAAGAGAACTTTAAGCAAAGTTAACCCATGGAAGTCTGCTGAACATCCCTGGAAGAGTGCTCAGGGACTGTGCAACACAACTAGCAGATGTCTTCACATCTTCTGTGCACCTGTGCACCGCTGTCATTCCGAAGTGCCTTAAAACTGCTACCATCATCCCTGTGCCAAAAAGGTCATCATGATGAAACACCCATGACACCCATTGTGATGAAATGCCTCGAAATGCTAGTCACGAGGCACATTAAGACCTTGCTGCCACCCACACTGGACCCATTACAGTCTGCGTACCGTCCGAACCGTTCCACGGACGACGCTATTGCCACAACCCTCCACCTGGCCCTCAAACACATGGACAATAAAGACACATACGTACGAATGCCGTTCATAGACTTTAGTACAGCATTTAACACAATCATCTCTCAGCATCTGATCGTGAAGCTGAGCCTGCTGGGCCTGAACACCTCCATCTGCAACTGGATCCTGGACTTTCTGACAGAAAGACCTCAGTCAGTCCGGATTGGAAACAGCATCTCCAGCACCACCACACTGAGCACTGGGGCCCCGCAGGGCTGTATGCTGAGTCCACTGCTGTTCACTCTGCTGACTCATGACTGTGTAGCAATGCACAGCTCAAATCACATCAAACAAAGAGCGACCATTCTTCGCTGAACATCGACGGCTCCCTGGTAGAGATTGTCGAGGACACTACATTTCTTGGTGTACACCTGACAGAGAACCTCACCAGGTCACTCAACACCAGCTGTATTAGCAAAAAAGCCCAGCAGCGCCTCTACTTCCTGTGAAGACTGAGGTAAGCCCACCTTCCACCTCCCATCCTGACAATGTTCTACAGAGGGACCATCGAGAGTATTCTAAGCAGCTGCATCACTGCCTGGTTTGGTAACTGCACCGTTTCGGATCGCAAGACCCTTCAGAGGACAGTGAGAACAGCTGAGAAGATCATCGGAGTCTCTCTTCCCTCTATAATGGATCTACACCACACGCTGCATTGTGGAGGACCCCACCCTCACAACCCGAATGTGTAACAGTTCCTTTCCTTAAGCCATCGGGCTGCTCAACACACTGAACTGAACTGAACTACCTCAACCCACAAATACACTCAAACATTTTTTGTTAAGCACAGTCACTTTACAATACTATAGTCACTTACAATACTATAGTCACTTTACTCACCTACAATGCTATTTGCACAGTATTGTTGTAATTTGCACATTTCGTGTCTACCTCATTTACAATATGGTTGGCGCTATTCTATTATGTCCCATCCCTTATTGTCTTTTTTGCTCTGTCTTTGTAATGTTTGTATTGTTTACTGCACTGTCTGTTTCTGCACTTTCTGCACCAGGTTGCACACATGCACTTTATGTCTATTCTGTTTAGTGGCTCTTCGTTGTTTTGTAAATTCTATGTTTTGTGTAGCACCAGGGGGTCGTGGAGAAACGTTATTTCATCTCACTGTGTACCGCATCTGCTATATATGGTTGAAATAACAATAAAGCTTCTTGAACCTTATTGGCTGTTTTAGAGTATACACCTGTAAATTATTGCATCATGTTTGTGCTATGAATATACAGAATTGAGCCTGCTATTGGGATATGTATTTGTTTCATTTTCTCAGTCATGGTAAATTATTAGTCAGAATTAGTCATTATTCTAAGTTATTATTCTTAGCTAAAAAGCCAGCATGAGCTTTCACAGTTCCTTATTGAATACATTTTCTAACGATCTAGTCTAACTATCGGGAATTTAACTATATGGAGTTTTTTTGTACATCACAAATCAGAAACCACTGATGTCAGTTAATTAATAAAAAACATCTTTCTTATCCAAAAAAACATAGCTCTAATTTTTAGTTGCATTGTTAGATGCAACTAAAAATTAGAGCTGTGATTGTTAGACAAAGGAGGTCATTGTGGATTTCAGACGAGCTAGCAATCACACTCATCCGCCAATACACATCAACGGAGCGGCTGTTGAGCATGTACCTAGCTTCAAGTTCCTAGGAATCCACATCTCTGAGGATCCCACCTAGTCTCTGAACTCTTCTTTCCTGGTCAAAAAGGCACAACAGCGCCTATATTTTCTGAGAAGACTTAAAAAGTCCCATCTCAGCAACAGGATACTGGAGAACTTTTACTGCAGTACCATCGATAGCATCCTCACAAACTGCATCTCAGTATTGTACAGCAGCTGCACTGCTTCAGACCGCACAGTCCTTCAGAGGGTGGTGAAAACCCATGAATCATCGGCACTCAGCTACCCACCCTGGACAACATACACAAAAAACGTTGTCTGCAAAGGGTGAGAGGCATAATCAAAGATCCCTCTCACCCCAACCATGGACTGTTTACTCTTCTCCCATCAGGCAGACGCTACCGATGCCTCAGAGCCGCACAAACAGACTGAAAAACAGCTTCTTTCCTGTGGCTGTTTCTGCACTGAACAGCTGATATACAGTATTTTAATTACTACTGCACTGCCACTTCTGTACTTTGCACTACCTATCATTATGCATCTTTGCAGAATCTATAACTATCTATTGTTACACCTCTATATTCTATCCATATACCTCTGTACATTATTTACCGCCACCTCTGTAACTATCAACCCCATACCCTATTTATTACACTGATATTTATTGTAAATAAGCCACTTATGCACTTCTGGTTAGATGCTAACTGCATTTCAATGGCTCTGTACATGTACCTTGCACAATGACAATAAAGTTGAATCTAATCTAATCTAATCTAATCTAATCTAGATGCTCTAATGCAGCATGTAGGTTTGGCTTGTTTGCAATAACGTGATTCAAATGATGAAAGAAATCTTGACAGAGGGCCTAAAGTAAAAAAAAAAAAACACAATTAAAGAGTTGAGTGTGTATTGTAGGGGTTTAAACAGTATTTTAACTGAAAGATATACACAGAAAATCACCAAACATGTGGGGCATTATCTTTACATCATGAAAAGAAGTACATTTTTTTATAATTGAAGTTTGATTTTAAAAATTTGATGGTAATTGTCTATTTTTTTTTTTTCAGATTAAGCACATTCGTCAGTCAGTGCTTATGCAACAGGCTAAACTGTTTATTAAGTTTAGACGTGGTATTTTTGTGTCAGCGCTATTACTGTGTGTGGGGATAAAGGCATTTTCCCCCTCGAGGCGTCCTATAGTTTGGTTAGAGTGCATGCGCACAGTGAAAGACAAAATAAAAAGTTTTGAATACATGTCCGTGTCTTAAAAGCCAGTTCAATACATTTTGGACTGCTTTCGTTTTTTTTTTATTGTATTAAATTAAAGTGTTTAGGCGAACCTGTAAATGCTCGGCCATTACCATTACCCGACTCTGCTCCTCCTGATGCAGATTTTCAAGGTTTTTTTCCCTACATTTTTTAGTCAATTTCTTAAAATTTTCTCCTTATGAGCAACAATAATGATAAAATGTGGTTTTTTTTTTTTTTTTTGTTTTTTTTTTTTTTTTTTTTTTTTTTTTTTTTTTTTTTTTTTTTTTTTTTTTTTTTTTTTTTTTTTTTTTTTTTTTTTTTTTTTTTTTTTTTTTTTTTTTTTTTTTTTTTTTTTACCGATTTGCGTATCGGCAGACAACGCAAAACCTACGCATTTTGAGTTTCTGCTAGTGATTCCTATATAGAAAAAATTACTTCCGGCCCGCCAGAGGGATCTCACGAGGCAGCAATGACGTCAAGCACAAACAACCTATTATATTTCTATAGAAGTTTCTCTTTTTTCACAATTTTTTCGATTTTATTTTTAATAGGCTTAGAAATAAACAACAACAAAACAGGAATAAAAAAACCTAATTAAACAGAAAAGTGTTATAAACGTAATGAATATCTTACGTGATAAATGCTGATAATCTGTGATGGTGAGTGACTGTCTCAGCAAGAAAATTGGCAATATAATACAATAAGCAGTAATTATAAAACAGTTAGTCATTAAATAATAAACAGTAAATCATTAAAAAAAATAATAATAATAAGTATATAAGTGTGCGAATCACAAATTGTTCGTGTTTTTATAGTTACTATTTTATATATGACGAAATGTTATTGTTGCTGTTGTATCGTAAATCTCAGAAAAAGTAAAAACAGTAAACCTGATTTTTCCTTTAAACAGTTTGCGACTGTGGGATTTTCGATCAGGCGGAAATGAGAGCTACCTCAGAGGTCCTTTTGGATGCGAAAGCGGAGCGGGTTGCGCTGAACCGCTCCTCTGGGTTGAGGGCAACATGGCGGCGCAGTGGAGGCGCTGTTGGAGGGGGCATGGTGCAGTTACAGGGGTAATAGACGCTGTATATGGGGTGAATCGGAGATCGGTAATTGTAGGGATGAGAGGGACTGGGACCGGGGCCGGGTGTTCAGGTAAAAAGGTATGTGGAAACACACACTTTTACACACACACAGGAGTGCAGAAGGTCAATGAGTGGGTGTGTTTGAGCTGCTGACCTGAAGGTCTGCACCGAGTTTTACTTCATGTTCTTTTACTATGATTGATTTGTCCATCATGCAGTGAGTGAGTGAGTGAGTGAGTGAGTGAGTGAGTGAGTGTGTGTGTGTGTGTGTGTGTGTGTGTGTGTGTGTGTGTGTGGTGTGTGTGTGTGTGTGAGTGTGTGTGTGTGTGTGTGTGAGTGTGTGTGTGTGTGAGAGTGTGTGTGTGTGTGTGAGAGAGTGTGTGTGTGTGTGAGAGTGTGTGTGTGAGTGTGAGTGAGTGAGTGTGTGAGTGAGTGAGTGAGTGAGTGTGTGTGAGTGTGTGGGAGTGTGGTGAGTGGGTGAGTAAGAAGTAGGATGTAAAATGAAATGATTTATGAATTTTTGATTATGACGAGTTATTATTATTATTATTATAATATTTTCTTCTTTATCTTGTATAAACTCCTCTTGCATTAAAGTTCTAAAATAAATAATAAAATCGAACTATACCTCAAGTTCAAGTTTGTCATTGCACAAGTGCAACGATTCTGTTGTGCAATAATTAATATACCACTCATACTGATAAAATAAATAATTAACCAAAAACATTACTTAATAGATAAATAAACAAACAAATAAATACTATAATATTTTGTATTTATAAATTTAAAAAAAAGTATTAAAACATCACACTGTCAACATAAGTTTAATAGGTAAGTAAAAAAATCAGTTATGAAAAAGTGGTGTCATTCAACATATCACACACACACACACACACACACACACACACACACACACACACACACCACACACTATAGATGTGTGTAACACCTGTGTTTCAGGCCTAAAGTTTGTGACCTCTTCAGTGCTGTTTATGTCTCACAGCTGTACTCTAATAGAATGTTAAACACACTGTTGTGTACTTAACACCCATGCACACACACACACACTCATGTACTGAACACTCTGTTTGTTCTCACTCAGGTGCTGCTTCCTGTCAGACACACACACTCCATCAGACCCAGCACTTTTACACGGTTTGTTATTGTTACACATTTTTATTGTGAAACATCCTTTACCCGCTGTATGTGTTCAGTTCCCCTGTGTTTCATAATGTTCCTGAAGATGTGCCTCCTCCCATTCTCTGTTTATTTCGTTCTCTTTTGCTCTCGCTCTTTCTCTCTCTCCTCTCTCTCTCTCTCTCGCTCTCTCTCTCTTTCACTCACTCACTCTCTCTTTTCTCAGGTTTAGAAGTCGTGTTCTTGACTCCACCCCCTGCAGTTCCTGCTGTAACGTTCATAGTGATGTAAAATTAAAAGATCCATTCTCTTTGGTGCAGGAGGATCTAAAACATCTGTATGAGGACATTAAAAAGGTATTTGTGTGTCCAGATGTTACAATCAGCTTAGATTTTACACACTGAAAAAAAAAAACAGATGCTGATGTCATGATTCCTCTTTTACAAGCCGATGTGTAGTTAGTGTTGTGTTCTCATTTAACGCTATATATAATGTGTGTGTGCGATTGCGATTGTGTGCGATTGTGTCCTCCAGCAGCTACTGGTGTCCAGAGTGGAGCTGAAAGCGCTGTGTGATTATTACTTTGATGGGAAAGGAAAAGCTCTTCGGCCCATGATCGTAGTGTTGATGGCTCGAGCCTGTAACGTTCACAGCAACAGAGATGGGTGAGTTCCTCACACACCCTAATGTGGGCTAACGCAGCGGTGGTGGTTGGGCGGGGGGGTTCGTCCGTTAAATCCGATTCTTCGTTAATTTAAATCATTTTTTTATCGTGGCCAATGCTGAAGTTAGTGCGCTTTTTTTTTTATTATTTATTTTCTTTTCCTTACGCTTGGATGAAATAGTGAAGGGCACGACAAAAAACTAAAAATATAACAATAATAAAATGTTGGAGAAGCGGCGTGTAAATGACGGCCACTTAGCGTAAACAACAGCGACCAGGGGGAAGTGGTGGCTTAGTGGTAAGGTGTTGGAATGATACCAGAAAGACCAGGGTTCGATACCCAGCACCACCAAGCCACCACTGTGGGCCCTTGAGCAAGGCCCTCAACCCCCATTTCCCTCAGATGTGTAAAAAAGATAAATGTAAGTCGCTTTGGATGAGGATATCTCTCTCGCTCGCTCGCTTGTTCACTTTTGTTCTCTCTCTCTCTCTCTTCTCTCCTCTCTCTCTCTCTCTCTCTCTCTCTCTCTCTCTCTCCCTTTTTTTTTTTTTCTTTGGCTTTGGTGCATTTCTCCATTCTCCCACCTACTGGGGTGGATAGAGAGGATATAAATGATATAAATGTAAGATATGGATGTATATATGTAAGTCGCTCTGGATGAGGGCGTCTGCCAAATGCTGTACATGTAAATTCTGAAACTAACAGAAATTGTCTGCTATGCGTGTGAGTAAACAACATCAGTACAACATCGGTCAATTCTGAAACTAACAGACTTTGTTTGCTACACGCAGACGTATTAGTATTTCTTACAGCACTACCCCTCTGCGGATTTTGTCTGGTAAATCTGATGTTCCTTGGTTCCGGGACCATTAAATAAAAGATTTTCGGTACTTCCAAACTATATTGTTTGCGGAACTGAGTGTGCGAGGCGAGGAGTATGTCAGAATCCTTAGTATGCAAATTACATTATGCGGAAAGAAAGTTACTGGATGATCTAATTCGCCCACCCGGATTTCATGCGATTTGCACATTACTATCCCATAATCCCACAAGAGAGTCGACTCGGATTTCAAAATGGTGGAAAGTGGCAACGCAGCGCTTTTATTAAGTGTTTAAAGTAGCTTTAAGCTCTTGAAGAAGAAAAGTTTGTTCCTTTTTGCTTTCAAATTAAACATTATCCAACTTGCTGTGACGACGTAGGTCACCATGACAATATCAACATATATACGTCTAAATGTTATTCATACTAACCGTAAAAAATATATACTAGTGAAGTACATAACTAATTCTAGGACATTCTTTAGTAGGGAGCGATTTTGAATGGAACTTGTGTGTGTGTGTGTTTGTAAGTGCATGTACAGTATAGTGTTTAACCCGGTGTTTTATCATTTTCTCTTATTATTTTTCTTCTCATATCCATTTTCTTTTCTTTCTTTTTGTTTCTTCTCCTCTTGTTTCTCCCCGCCGCTCCACTTTCCTCCCCTACTCTTTTCTTTCCCTTGTTTTCCTTCTCCTTCTTCATTTTCTCCCCGCTCTTTTTCTCTTTTCTAATTCTTTTGTTCATTTTTTTTCTTTCTTTGCTTTTTCAATTTTTCATCTTTCTTCTTAATATTTTTGCTTTTTTTTCCTTTTTCTATTCTTTCCTTTTTTCTGTGTGTTGCAAGCATTTCTGATCATTCTCACCATGACTTTGTTGTTGTTGTTGTTGTCTGCATGTCTCAGGGATCTGCTCCCGGCCCAGCGCTCCATCGCCATGATCTCGGAGATGATCCACACAGCCAGCTTGGTGCACGATGATGTCATCGACGGTGCAGATATGAGGCGGGGAAAAACCACTCTTAATGAAGTGTGGGGGGAGAGAAAGGTGAGTGGGAGGGGTTAACAGCTCTTGTATGCTCTGATTTATTTATGTGAATTGACTGTGTGTGTGTGTGTGTGTGTGTGTGTGTGTGTGTGTGTGTGTGTGTGTGTGTGTGTGTGTGTGTGTGTGTGTGTGTGTGTGTGTGTGTGTGTGTGTGTGTGTGTGTGTGTGTCTGAAGGCCATACTGGCTGGAGATTTCATTCTCTCTGCAGCATCTATGGCACTCGCACGGATCGGGAACACCGCCGTTGTGTCCGTGCTCTCACAAGTCATTGAAGATCTGGTTAGAGGTACATCACATCTGTGTGTGTGTGTAAAGTGTGTGTTGCGTGTCTGTCTGTCTCTCTGTGTATGTCACTTGAGTATCCGAGTGTGTCTGTGGTGTGTGTTTGACCATCTCTGTTGTGAGAGTGTGTCTGTCTGTGTCTTTGTCTATATGGTGTGTTTGTGGGTATCTGT
>VCAZ01000068.1:594821-599821 GCA_005784505.1 Bagarius yarrelli
AGCTTGTTGGTTAAGGTTTTGGCCTTCTGATCAGAAGATTATGGGTTTAAGTCCCAGTCCACCAAGCTGCCACTGCTGGGCCCCTGATCAAGGCCCCCTAACCTCAACTTCTCAGTTGAAAAAATTAGTCCAACTGATCTTATAAGAGTCATAAACATCCAGGTAAGGAGTCGTGATCTTGAAATTACAGAGAGATAGGCATTATTAATCGACTGCCGATAACAGAATTTTGTCGATCTTGCATATAGAAATAACGTTTGCAATCGCAACTACTGAAATACACAATCAACAATTTGACCAATTATTGACAAATACATGACTGGTACATCAACCAAACACACTTCCTTACTTCCTATTTTAAAGATGCAGACGTGCAGCACCTGACCAAGTGGCCTTGTGTATAATAAATACAGTACAAAGTTAATATGCTTTTTAAATATACAAAATATTAATAAACAATATCTTTTTATTAAAGGATATACAAACAAGGAAATAAATCAGAATAGTTGATGAACATTTACAGAATTTATTGTCAAAATTCCCATGGCTTTAATTATGAGCAGTTCACAAACTTGATTTTTGTTGATTAATCTGTGCAGGGAGGTAACGAGTTGTCGTAAATGAGTCGGCAGTTATTTCTGGCTGATTAATAGCAGATGTGAATTGTATAATCAATTAACGTTCATCAGAAAAACCCTATAGATCCCGATGAGAATAATTATTAATAAAACCGTTCAACTGTCTAAAAAAATCTTTATTTAAAAAAAAATATACATCGGGATCCGGGAATGAATTGTATAATTGTAATTACGTCATCGAATGAAGCGTCCGTTTATACCTTTAAGTATCAGGACGGAAAAAAAAAATCTCTAAGTTACTATACATATAAAATAAAAGTGGAAGGCATGCTTCATGTCAGGAATTTGATCACATTTCAGACTTCCTGCTTTAATACAGTGTTATGAATAATGCATTCTTTAAGAACTTTATCATGTACGTTAGTTTATATTCGTCGTAAAGAGTTTGGAGTGAATTAAAATTTCAAAATCAAAGACTTTTGGCATTGAGATGTGGTCGACATTCACTTTAGTAAAAGTACTTAAAAACCTCCGGCTCATTGTATTTACACAAATCACACCATCTCACTCTCTGATCATTACATCATCAACCGGCGCTCTTTCCCTAATGCACTCGTCTACGCTGCTGGATGCGTGTACTCGTTTTAGACTCTCGTCAGTCAGCGTAGTGCATGATGGGTTCGACGTAGTTTCCTGGGAAGAGACCGGTGACACCGCTACTCACTCCCTCGAACCAGCCGTCGTCGTTCTTCTTAATGACGTAGATGATGGCGCCTTCCATGAAGGACAGCTCATCGTTTTTGTCCCTGGTGTAGTCGTAGATGGCCACCACTGAGAAAAAGGAAACGTCAGTGTGGAGATTAAAAATCACAAACACTGATGCTGTGGGAAAAAATTATGTACGCAAGTTATCCAGGGACTCACCTTTCTCGATGTAGTTTTTAGGGGCCCACTGGGGGTCTCCGTCGGCGTACGGGTCGCTGTACTGCACAACGGCCGCCTCTTCCTCCTCGTAGTCCACAGGAGGTGGAGGTGGAGGGGGCGGAGCCTCATCGAACATGGGCATCTCATCAGGTGGTGGAGGAGGGGGCGGTGTTGGGGTGTCGGCAACTGGGAGCCGCAAACGAAAGGAAAATTTTAATCATGTTTATAAACAAACTTACAGTATAGACACACACGGGCCGCATGCGAGTGTTAATAATGATTCTGATCAGACGACCAGGCGTGTCATGCAATTGCATGCAAGATGGCAGGATCTGTTTCGTGATTGGTCAGCATGCAAAACAGAGGTTTGAGCTGAATTCAAACCATGCAGCGAATCAAAACCGATGAGAACGGCTCATGAATGATTCTTATAATTACGACCAGTTTGATTACGACTAGGAAAAGATTACAGAGAAAGAATGGAGGAAAAAAAAATCAGAATGTAAGGATGAGGTAGTTTGTAAGGCAAAATCATGCACAAGCTTTTTATTATTATAAAATAAATAATTAAAAAAAACAAAAAACAAACCCTATGTTCATATCTATTTCCTTTGTTCTATAACAGGACACTTGTGTGACACACAAAAGTTCTTAGACTATGGCAATAAAAAAAAATCAGTATCGATATAAGGGTTGTAAATCTTTAACAATTTCCTTATATGGTAAAAAGAGTAATTGTTAAGCTATATTCTATGTGGAATCTTTAATGTCTCTAAAAAATGTCTTTAAAAACCAGTATAAAAATCGGCTCTTCTGTCATAGTGCGTCGCTTAGTGACGGTAATAAACAGATCATCCACTAGGGGGCGGCAGAAACGCGCTTTGCTCTCTAGGGCGCATTTTAATGACTGTTCGGAGTGAATTGAAGCATAATCAAACATAATTATAGACGGATTTGTTCACACACTATAAGAGCTCCCTGAGTGCCAGAACTTCCTCCTCTTCTTAAAGGAATAAAAGACAACAAATAAACAACACCTTCATTTACCTGCTGACTGGAATTATCTATCATTTAAGAAGAAAAATTATGGATTGACAAAGTGTGAACGTTTCATATCTCTAAGTTAAATATTTAATCATTCTGTTCACCTGTTGGTGGGAGTTAAAAAACAGGAACATGCAACTGACAGGAGAGGAGAATAGGAAGAGAAAGATAGAAAAGAGATGAGAGGAGAGGCAATAAAAAAAGCAAATGAAAAGTTGATGAAATGAGATAGGAGGATAAGAGAGAGAGAGAGAAAGGGAAAGAGAAATAGAGGGGGAGAAAGAGATGAAGATAAAGAGAGAGTGAGAAAAAGAGAAAGCGGACAAGATAGAGAAGGAGAGATGGAGAAAAAAGAAATGGAGAGATAGAGAAAAAAAGACAGAGAGTGTTCAGTTCGTGCCCTTTCCAATGCACCTAAAATACTACCAAGTAATAAAAAAAAAAAAATCACCTACTCATGCAGAAAAAAACTACTTTTGCACCTAATTATAATACAGTTATGACAATCTATTATGATAAAAGGAGTTCTCCAAACTCAAGTGATCTTCTATGGCTCTTAGAAGATAGAAGGCGGAGCCTAAAGGCAGAGGCGGAGTCGTACGGTGTAGTAGAACTGGCAGCGGGAGTCATATAACCCTAGTTACATCACTACATTTGGGGATGGGGGGGGTAAGTGTTCACATGCTTCTGTCTACATGCTCAGGAGGAGACACCAATTACACACACACACACATACAGCACACAGGTGGGGTAGGGGTGGGGGGTCGTTGGTCGTGTCATCCAGCACTTACTGTTTTCCTGAACCCGAGCCACAAAGCCTGTGAGGGGAATCTGTGGAATGAGCTGAGGCATAGGGGGAGGCGGGGGAGCAACAGTCACTGGACACACACAAACCCACACACGCACAGGAAGTAGAAAAGGAAAGAGTGTATTAGATCCAGTTTGAGAAGGGATTTAAAGAACCACCTCAGCGCAGCAGTGTTGATCCACGAATTTATATAAGAGCACAAGATAAAATAAATCAATTCATCAGTAAACAATCACATGAACTTATATCATCATTAAAACTAAGGATTATTCGCAAATATTACAACCTTCTGATTCTTTTCATTTAATAGTTTATATTTGAAAAATTATATTATTTATGATGTACAAGAAAAAAAAGGGAAACTGTGATTTATATCATTAATGTCCACGTTGTAATTATTTAAGAAACATTACGATTAAAGTATGATTAAAATATTATGACTGTTTATTAAAAAAAAGAAAAAAAAAAAAAAAAAAATCGTTTAATATTTCAGAATAATCAGTAGTTTTCATTAAATATTGTGATTCTTGATTAAAATTTTATGCTTTTATAGTAAAAGCACTATTTAGCATGTAAACGTAAAAATGTAAAACATTTAACTGTGATTTAAATTTATTTAAAAAATAAATATAAAGAAAATATTGATGTAGTAATCGCTGATTTTAATAAAACATCTTTTACGATTAAAATTACTAAAAACTGAAAAGTTAATGTAAAAAAAAAAAAAAATTTTATTTAGTAAAAAACCTAAATATTCATAAAAGATTTCACAATTTGTCAGGATAAATATTTAGAAATGTCTGTACTATGACGCTGATATTCTATTCTCACATCGCAATACAACGAGAAAACCGCAGCACTGGATTTCCTGCAGGTGATTTGTTGGGAAGAAAGAAAACGAAAAAAATCAGCAAAAAAACTATAAAAACGCTGACGCGGCGCTTCCGCGTGGCGGAGTTTAAAACAGGATTCATCAGAGTTACATTTACATTCACAGCATCTGGCAGACGCCCTCATTCAGAGCGACTTACGCTTATCTCATTTATACAACTGAGCAATTGGGGGTTAAGAGCCTGCCAACAGTGGTGGCTTGGTGGAGCTGGGAATCGAACCCAGAATCTTTCGGGTTGGTAGTCCAACACCTTAACCATGAGCCACCACTTCCCCCACAGTTAAACAATACAATATGTGCACAGTGATGATGAAACCAGACCTTTATAATTTTTTTTTTTTTTTTTCTAAAAACGGAGCAATAAAAGACATTCGCAAATGGCAGAATTCATTTTTTAGGTTTCTAGTCCTTCAGTCATATAGAATATATTAACTTATGAATTTACAGAAAAATTAGCTAAAATAAAACATCTGAATTGAGTCTGACTCAGAGTCTGACTCAATCCGACCCTCGGTGTGAATTATAGAATGTGGAGGTTATTTGTTGAAGGTCTTACTTGAGTTGTGCGTAAAGGCGGCCGGCGCAGCACCGTTGACATTAGTGTGCTGCAGGGGGAGCTGAGAAGAGAGGAGAGAAGGAAGGGGCGCACGTCTGTACGTCCCCGTAGCTGAAACCGTGGACATGGAGGACGTGGTAGAGTTGTGGCGAGACATCTGACGCGACATCGTGCCAAACTGAGAGACGGGGGCTGGAC
>VCAZ01000068.1:604821-797321 GCA_005784505.1 Bagarius yarrelli
TAGTATGTACTCTCTTATTAATAGAGAAAGTATGTTCTACATAGTATAATTATGAATAGTATGAACGAAATCGGAACTACATCCGCCATATTATTACTGACTTAATGACTCCAAAATTTAAGATTTGGATAATGTTAAACAAGGACAATTTTGAAGTACCTGAAGCTTTTTTAAGCACTTAAAAATTCACACGTCACCGCTTTCCACTGTTTCTGCATAAGTGGTCTCCCCCGCTGGCTTATAGGATAGTGAAGTGTCCATCATGTGGGTTCTATAGAATCTGTGTGGAAGTAGTAGATCAAACTTTTCGCTTACTGTTCGTCACATACCAAAGATTTGGACATAACTACTCTCCTCGTGTACTGGGTTTCATATACTATATAGTAGGCAGGTATGTGATTTTGGACGCAGCCATTATATTCACACTTCAACAGTGAACTGCTGAGTTTTATAAACAAACACTGTATTTTCCATCAGAAACTTTTAATTAGGTTGCGGGAATTTAATTGGATTGCCAGTTACTCCACTCACTGATGATTTATTAGGTAAAGATGTTTTTTTGTCACATACAACACAGTAAAATTTGTCACATATCCCAGCTTAGAAAGTTGGGGTCAGAGCGCAGGGTCAACAATGATGCGGCGCCTCTGGAGCAGGAAGGGTTAAGAGTCTTGCTCAAGGACCCAACAGTAGCAAACTGGCAGCGGTGAGGCTTAAACCCTGGTTTTCCGGGGGTCAACTAAGTGCCTTAAAGTTTTGAGCCACCACTGCCCTATTATAATATAGTAAATGATTTATCATTACAACCAGTAGTAATATAGGAACATGTCGCATAACTGATGACTTCCCAGTACGAAAAGACTTTGTCCAAAATCACATACTTAAGTAGGTACTACATTTAAGTACTATGTATTTCTGGAATGTTCTATAAATGAAATTCTAAATGTACTACATTTACCGTTTCGGTTTTATTGTGTCCCATTGCGATAGTAAAAAGTGTCCATCGCATATTAACTTCCAAATCCGTAAGGCAGTAGTAGATTATCCAGGATCTTTTTGTGTATTGTAACTCGCATACTAAGGATTCGGACATACTTCTCGTCTTGCATACTCAGTTTCGCAAACTTATCTACTAGTCCTGGAGGGTCATCTGGAGGTGTAAATGTAGATCAACACAAATCCTATGCTATTTATAAAATAGGCCTAAAAAACAACTCTTTAGAACTTGGTTAAGTAGTTGACATTATAATCAACATGGCCACCCAATCTCAGCATTACCAAAACAATAGTAATTGTATAACAATCATTAGGATAAAAATTTTAAATTATAGTATATAAGAGCAATAAAAATTAACTTTATAGCTACAAAAAAAGACAATCACCAAAGTATATTAATGATGTTATAAACCCTGTTACACATCTTACATCATAAGCATTGTTAAAAATCTAGACACCCATCCACCACGCTAAAACCTCCACCACCGGTCTTACTGTACCCTCCACCACCGGTCTTACTGTACCCTCCACCAGATTTCTCACTTTGTAGGGTCTAAAAGTCCACAACGCAGAACATTTAAATTATAAACGCATTTAATAGAAGGGTCTCAAGTTATGTGTCTAAATCATAATATATTTCTTACGCTTTCATAATTTTTCATTTGTTTGATTATTGACTGGAAACCAATTGGGATTAAAATGTGTTAATTATTTGCCAATTTTATTAACATTCCAAACAATATTTCAGTTTATCTTTTAATTTTACAATAAAGTATAATTGTTCCAGGTTGCGGGAAAGACTTTTAAACCTTACTAAACACACACACACACACACACGCACACACACACACGGCTGAGATGTCTCACCTGGCGTCATTAGACCCCCTAACATGGAAGGAGGTGGAGGTGGGGGCGGAGCAAACATGGACTGAACTGTAGTGAATGCAGCACAATCACACAGAGATTACACACTAACACACACACCTTCTTGCGCACACTTAGTCTCACTCGCGCACACAAAGTCACATGAGGTCTTTCACACCCAGCCTGAGCGCACACTACACACATTTTCTCACGCACACACTACACGCATTCTATCATGCACACTCAGTCTCTCGAGTGCAGTTGTGCAGTCTTACACACACACTTGCGCAGAAGTGCACACACTTTCTCGCGCACACTTGTACACTCTCGCGCATAAGCACGCACCCTAGCAATGATTTAGACAACTGCTATAGTCTTGTTCATGCACCATCTCTTCCCCTACCACACTGCTTTCCTGTCCTCTCCTCTTTTCTTTCTCTCTCGCTTTTCTTCCACAACCCCCCCAACCTCTGTGTGTCTGCTCAGCACTGTGGCCTACCTTCCTCCTACCTCCATTTCTCACACAAACAAACAGCACTAACGCTCAAACACACACACACACACACAGGAATGTGAAACATTAGAAATGCTGTGTATGTGGGTTTGACTCTGAGCTTTAGTAATAATGACAAAGACAGAAGGAAGTGTTTAATCTGTAAAGAGGGAGAAGGAGGCGGAGCTTCACCTGGGCCAGAGTTAGGGATGGAGGGAGTTGGCACGGCAATGGGAATGCCAATACTGCTGCCTCCGCTGTTTTCACGACTGCCGCTACCCCCACTGCTGCCACTGCAGAAAGAGAGAAAAAAAAACCCATTACAGTCCCTCACAAAACTCACCACAAAACATGGAGCAACAACACAACCTGACTCGACCCAGGATAAAGAGGACAAACTCTGATCTGAGTTGTGTTCGTATCGTTAATGTGTATTCATGATAATTAGCTCGAACAACACATATTTATGCTTATGAGTTGTTTAAAATCGCTATAACAGTTAAAACATCGCGCTAAATCAAGCTACAGCAGTCGCTGATGTAAAACATCGAACACAGAGACAAAAATGAGGTGCCGCTCAGCACAGAATTATACACTCACATCTGTTCGTAAATTTATTTAAACAGCCAATTATGAGCCACGGCACAACGTAAACTCTCAGATAATAACACACTACGTATAACCAGTCATTACATACCTATTGAACAGTACAAATTAATGGGGCGGAGCTACAGCAGCTGAAGGGTTTCTAACAAGATGGAGAGCCCGAGTACCAGTTTCAACACTACATTCTGGACCGAAGGAAATATAGCCCAAGTTTTAATAAAGTTGGGACTCAATGAAATGATTTTGTAAATCTTACACACGATATTTAATTTACAATAAACAGAAATCAAAAAAATACATCAAATGAAAATTCATTTTTAATTAATTTGCCAGAAAATATGTCAAAAAAACGCATGTCTAAATTTTATTTATACTTCTTATAATCATACTATAAAGAGCACTACTAACTGAAAAGTAATTCTCCAATCTGTAGTTCTCTAATTGTGGAACTATAAAAATTGGGATGCTTGGAGAGATAATAACTTTTTTAATAACTTACAAAACGCAGCATTTTTATAACCTCCCAAGCCAGCACTCGAGCGTTTTAGCTAATGAGGCGACTTAAACCAGTCATACTTGTCTCACATTATCATATTAGGTTTAGGGTGCGAATTTAGACACACAAGATTTGTCACAATGGTTAGAACTCCAGGAAACATAGAGGATTCTGTACTGAACTGAGACAGGTGGGCAGAAATCTGACTAGGAACCATCAGACTGCACTTATAATCGGATTCTTTTAGACTTGCATCATGAAAAAAAACCCCAAAAGCATTGAATATACGTGTGTGTGGTACCTGTGGGTTCTTGGTCTCTGATTAAGCAAGGCTGTGCGTCCCGGGCTGTGTTGGCTCCCGAGGCGAGCGGGGCTGGTCATGTAGTCATTAGGCACTGTTGGAGGTTTTACTGGCTCAAGAGTTTTATATGAAGTATTACGCCTGCAGGAAAGAGAGAGAGAGAGAGAGAGAGAGAGAGAGAGAGTAATAATTTACTTATTAAATAAATCATCATATTACCATTATAGACATTTTGTTAATTACCTGAGAAGTAGAGCCTGAATAGAAACAGACTGAATGACAATCATTAAATAATATCTGGTGTATAAACATTAATACAGTTAATTATAGCGTTTTTTTTTTTACAATAGTCTAATGATACGCTAACCTCTATTATCTATACATATTTTGATTACATTTAAAACTAATCCACGTTTACTCTAATATTTATTTAAAATCCGAATATTTTGTATTAGTTGTATTTTTAGCTATTTGTTGAACTTTTTTAAAGTACTGCCATGTAGTGCAATATGTATTCCATTGCAATATATTGTGATATATTGAATCGTAACCCACGTATCATGATATGCATCGTATTGTGAGGCCCTTGCATAATAACAACAAACCAGGACATCATACATAATAATGTGTTGGAATTAGGAAAAGACAAAATCTTCTTAACCCACGACTTACCCAAGAGTGCCACGCCCTGCCATGGGCGGACTGGGTGGCTTCTGTGTCGGAGGATTGGTCCTCGTTAGCGTTCCTCCTCTGATTGATTGGTTGTTTCCAAGTTGCTAATTGAGCAAGCAAAAAAAACAGGACATAAGTGTTCAAGCAAAGGTTTACAGACAAATGCATACAAGGAAAATACGTGAAAGACAGTGGGATGAATTGTGAGCTTTCCAGACCTTGTTATTAGAAAGCAGCTGTAGATATCGACCAGCCGTTTGAAAGTGAAACAAAAACCCAATTTTGTTTCAACACACCACATGAAAAAACATACGTTTATAGTGTATATTACTATTAGTCCAAAACATTATCTCTTATGTTACTAAAGTTGGACCAGCAATCCAATTTTTATTAGTATGCTAGAGTATGATGTTTAATAAACACCCGACGCTGCTCGCAAGCAGGCCAAGGCTCTGTGAATGCAATAACTGAATCTGGAAAACCCACACGGCCTACAAAAGGGTCATTTTTAACTAAACGTGCAGGAGCTATTGTGTGTTAGCACGCAGAGCCGTGTTTATCTTGCGCTATAGGGGTGGGCGATAAACTTATAGAGCAACTAAAACATTGCTTTCTCATCTCATTACCGTAGCTTTAAAACTGATTTTTATGGTCTTGGTTAAATTAACAACAGTTTTTGGTTATATCGCCCAGCCCTGTTACATGGACACATGGATATTAAAGGGAAATTAAAACTGAAGTATAGGGGAGACGGGTATAGGGTAAAGCGGCTCAATAACTAACTACAGCAGGGTCGGGCATGTGACAATCAGGACTTACCTTGGCTTTTAGCCACTAATGCAGGAATGAGAAAAAGAGACAAACAATAAGAAACGAGGAAGAGAGACAGAGTAGTAAGTCAAATATTATTTATATTAATACGGTTTTTACAGCTATAGATTAAAGGATGCCAGAACTTAGACTTTTGACTAAATCTAGATAATAAAAAATAAAAGTAGCAAAAAGTGGCCTAAAAATTAATGAATTTTTAAGGGAAAAAAATATCAGCTTTAAGCTTGGACTTGGACATGAGGTTTAAAAAGACCTAAGACTTAACCTGAGGATAAAAGTGACATGATAATAAACTTGTACTTGTGGGTAAAAGTGACTGCTTAATTGACGGAATGTGACTGGAATGATGACTAACTGAAAAGGTTTGAACATGGGGTTTAAAGTGGCCTGGGACTTGACTTGGACATTAGTTAAGAGACCTGTGACATGGCCTTGTGAGGTAAGCAACAAGATTTTGGCATTAAAACTTGTCATCCTTTGAATCAGTTTGCCGAAAGCATTGTGCATGGTGAAAAAAATCATTATTATTGTATTTTTTGGTTGTTTAAAAAAAAAAACATGAAAACTTTTACCCCACGGCTTCTCATGTGTCCCATTCTTGCTATACTAAATTTTTGTTCGACTATATACAAACTGTCAAATGATCCCCAGTAATAGTGGTAGGAGTATGCAGTAGCACCCGCCCAAAAGCATGTTTATCTTTCTTACTGTAATTGTGATTCTAAAGTATGTCAATTAATTACTGAATGAAGTAACAAAAGATTAATAATATTATGACAAGCTAGGAATGAAGTGCTGCATCAATAAGTGGGCAAAGGGATCACCAACCGTGATCAAGAACCACATTATTCATACATACAGGAGTAAAAGCACTTAAACAGAAGCTTGAAAGGTAAAGCATCTTTCTGTGAAAGATGAACAGGGGGTTACTGCAAGATCCAACTCTATTGTGTAACATGGCTTAGGGGAAATGAGAGAGGCAATTTGACAATCCCGATGCAAAAGACAAATGACTTCTTAGATTCACATTTGTTTTGGGAGAGAAATAAATAAAAATATGGACTGGCATTATTTAAATTTGTGGCATTCAGCGCTTATCCAAAACAACCTCCATTTGTTATTTATTTGTTATACAATTGATGGTTAAGGGTCTTGCTCAAGGGCCCAGCAGAGGCAGTGACTGAGACTTCCACGTAAGTGATGGAGGTGTGTGGATTGTAGTCTCATCAATGTGGGAGGGGTAGACAGATATAAAGCTTGTAAGAATAAGCAAATCTAGCAGGACTGTCAGGATTGGTGAGTCTTTCTACAGGAATAGGTGGGACTGGTTAGGAATGTCTGCTGGTGTCCACATTCCTTTGGGAACTTAGCTTGCACCGGTACATCTATCAAGTGAGTAAATATAACAACGCAATGCAACTAGCTCTGACATGTATATGGCTTTATTTAGACTTGAGTAAACCCAGACCAGTCACTTTTACCCAGTTGGTTTGCGAGTATAAGGGAACTTGTGGGATGAAGCAAAGCCAAAGGTTAGTCTTTAAATCACAGAGGAAAATGTAACGCTCATCTCCCCTTTTAGAAAGCTTAGCTTCTCAGAGTTTCCAAATCAGTTGACTAGATAAAGTACCAGCTGTCTAGCAATGTAAAACAAATCTTCAGCAGTAGAAGAGACGACACCGAGTGGGCGACTTCTCTAAGTCTCCAATGTAATGAGCCAGAGGAATGTCTGCAACCTGGATACTGTGTGAAACTTTTAACATTAAAAAGAAATAACCCAAAAAAATACACAACTGCCTGAGGACAAGACAGAACTGCTGCAAAAAAAAATCCCACACAGAAAAAATGAGACAGAGATGGGGTAGTAATGTTCCTCAGACTGAATACACTTGTCAGACTGATGCAGCTTATCGGGAAGGAAACTTAAGTTTTGCCTAATGTTGAACTATATTTAGCTTTAAACCATTTTAAAAGGAAGTGGGCTTTTTCAACCTCCTTCTGTAAAATTCTGGTGGAGGAAACTGAAGGATTTGACAGAACCTAAGAACCGCTGTAGCCACTTAGACACTTTTGTTTTAACAACATATGAGGGGGTATCGAAAAGTTTTGAGACACGGCAACAAATGTCAGCACTTGTGTACTTGTATACGGTTTCTGAAGTAAAAATGTAATGATAACATGACATGTAGTT
This sequence comes from Bagarius yarrelli, assembly GCA_005784505.1. NCBI lineage: Eukaryota > Metazoa > Chordata > Actinopteri > Siluriformes > Sisoridae > Bagarius > Bagarius yarrelli. Next base: position 612,272 of record VCAZ01000068.1, read on the forward strand.
TCTCTTAACAACACTGACATTGTGTTTTGCACCGGGGCTGGTGCTGAACCTAAAGCCTGTGCTTGGCCAAAGCTGGCAGCCTACATTTGCACTGGCATGCGACAGAAACCGCTGCCCAACAATGTGCCCGGAATCACTTGCCATCACTTGTCATTTCCCATTTTTTAATCTCTGTTTTTTTCAACTTGTTAGCAGCTTGATCAGCAAATTGGTTAAACCCCACGGTATCTCCAGTATGTACTGTACGTGCTTTTTGTCTTCCTTTCTACTATGACTTGACCTGATGGCAAGGAGAGCGTTGGTCTCATCTGTCGACGAATAACAAACTGACATGTTTGATGATTTTTGTGAATGTGAAATCATTGGATTCTACTTGACGCCACCATTGTTTTCAGGATCTGGGAACTAACTTAGTGGAAATCAGTATAAATGATTGAGCTGGATAAACGGGCCATATGTTAGTTGGAAGGTGTTTTGAAGCTAGTCCAAGCATTATTGTCAACTTAGAAACAGGTTTTCTGGCCAAAGGAGACAAGCACTAGGTGCTATAATTGACAGTGTTGATATATTTTCATATTGGCAGCAAAAGGTCTGGACTTAACAGCAAATTTTATTAGCCAATAGGGGGTCCGACTGACATGCAAATCAACCAATCACAGTTGCTTTCAAAAAGCATCATGGCTAGAGGTTTGGACATTTTTTTTTACATGTAAATTTTTAAAATTATGAATAAATCATAGCTCTAAACTTCAGATTATCAGCTGATCCTTATTAGCACTTATGGTCAAACTATAAACACAAAGAAATGGAGCATCCCAACAGCTTTTTTTTCCAGGCAAAACATTAAATTAAGTCTCACATGCGTTTCCTAATAATCCGGTAAAATGGAACCAATCAAATCACGACTTTGAAACATCCGGAGAGTTTCCAATTTTGTTATCTATAAGCATTGGACGATCAGCCAACAGTTTATGGGTATAACGTCTGAGGCAGAGACCTGAGACAAGCGGCAACCCGACCTTACTCTTAAAACACTGCTTGTGCTGTAAATACAAGCTGGTGTTACCATTTTCTGGAACGTCATGAGGATGTTTTATATCAGCAAGGACCGGTAAACTAGACAGGACAAAACTGAGACAGACACACTCTAGTTCATATCAACTCCTAAATGTTAGATAAAGTGTCTAATCGATGACTGAGAAATGTATGTTTGCCACTGTCACGTAATAATAACTTTAAAGCTTCCAGGCAAGACAACACAGGCGCTCTGTAGATGAAATAATCTCCACCTCTGATGTGCGCCTTGCTTAATTCACGCTGTCAGCTTTTACATCCATCAGCCAAAGCTGCTGTAAAGCCTAGAGAGAAGGTCTGATCTAAGCTGAGTGATGAGAATGATTAATTAAAGAAAGAACGGCGGGATAAAAGATGCGTGCAAAAACAGCCGAGTTTGCATTTGATTTAATTAAATAAAAGGTTTTTTTGGGTTTTTTTTTTGCTCTGCGTGGTAAGAGAGAAGATCTGCTACTGTGTCTGACTTAGAAGCAGGAAAGAAACTGTAATTTCGGGCAAGACTAGAAATGCTGGGAATAACTTCTCTATATTCTATGTATGGGTGTGTGTGTGTATTAGACTTTTTTTTTATATTTTGCTGACTAAAATAACTCATTTAGAAGATTAGTAAGATCTCCAAGTGCTTTATAAAAGGTTAGTAAAAAATAATTGGAATGAAGTGCATCAGCTGATCTAAAATAGGTCTAAAACTCCCTCACTCACACACTCACACACATAGCAACACACACTTAGTAGGTAAAAGGAAAAAGCAGGAGGTATTACTACTCGTGCCCTACGTCGTCCAAGACGGTGTAGTCTATGGGTTTTCGGATGTACCTCACCGGCCTCTCTACATTGGATGGAGCAATGATCTTATGTGTCCTGGATGTGTTCTTATTAGTGGTCAGGATGCCGATCTCTCGTCTGGCCACCTTCTCTTTATGGATGTCCACTGTCTGAAGACAAATGAGATAAAAGAATATAAACCCTGATGCAACAGGAAGATGCACATGTGGACGCCATTAGATCGCCTGGATCAGGTTAACCAGCTTATTGTGTGTAGTGTTTAGGAAGGACCATTAAGGCAAGGTCGGGCCCTAAAATCTCTTGCGATAGGCTAAAAAAACCGATTAGTTAACATTATCGACAACAGTGAAATATTGTTGACAAACATTTATGCTGTCCAATTGTCCTCTGATCTCATTTGACCTAGTCTAACTGCCTCCAACTGCATGGTTTTAACATAGGGTGGTGCTGTAGCTGTTAATCAGTGTCCAATAGAGGAGGTGATGGTAAATCTTACTAAAATACAACGAAAAAAATAATTTCACATGTTTTTTTTCAGGAATAAATGGAGAAGAAATAACTTCCTGAGATGTTTTAGGAAGAAGGGATTGTGCGTCCCATACAGCGTCGTTTTTGTCTGTATGGGTTATGTTTGCACGTTTATTGCACGGTTGGTTGCACACATGCATTAGCAAGACAATTCACTTTTAGCTTGTGTTGTTCTTGGTGTTGTTATATTTTGTATAATCTGTGTTTTGTGTAGCACCATGGGGTCCTGGAGAAACGTTGTTTCTTTTCACTGTGCACTGCGTCCGCTATATACGGTTAAAATGACAATAAAGCTTCTTTAACCTGAACAAAGTGAGTGAATATTTTATCAAATGATTGCAGCCATTATTTAAAAGCTGACATGATTGCTTTATTTCTCAGTTACAAAAGACTAAATATTGCAACCACTTGCACAATCTAATGATATCTAATTTTATATATTGCAGCAATTATCAGATCAATTAATTGATTAATCATTAATTAGTTAAAACATAAATCTATACATTGGCATTTTTAAAAGTTACTGTAATTAAAAGTTAAACAATTTTATTACTAATATTTATTCATACTTTTTATGTATTGATTAACATAAATATAGTTTACACTTTTTTCAAATATATAGTTTATTTATTTACTGCATGTAGTCATTTTTGTTATTTAGGTCTTTTTATTGCATTTACTAATCAGATTTACGACAAACAAGCTGCTTGCTTTTTTTTTTTTTTTTAATTCCAAAGCGAAGAATAAAATAGTTATATATAATTATATCATAGTTTTCACACATGACAGCAGATTTTGGTTGTTGCTTTGTAAAACTTGCCCACATTTTACAGAATCAAATTTGTTTACACTCCATGTTCTCATACATGCTGTGTCTTTTTCTATCGCGCTACGCTACAGCGCCACCCTGGTTAAACCGCACTATTGCAGGTCTTACATCAGGTCATATGAGCAAACTAAAGTTCCACAACAAAAATATTTGTCGACAGTGTCACTGTGTACTGCATCTACTATATATAGCTGAAATGACTATAAAGCCTCTTGAACTAATGTTGACTAATCGTTTAAGCCCCATTATTGAATAACCAGTTTAGATAGAGATATAATATAGAAACCGTTTTTAATAGAATAGAGGAAGAAATATTACATCATATATTAAACCAGCACAGAGGAACGATATTGCCCTTATTAAAAGTTGTATCAAATCATTTGCATAAATTCTTCTATAATTTGTTAGCTGTATTTTGCAACAGTGCAGTAAAAGTTGCGAAAAAAGTTCTGCAAAAATACGTAAACTGTTTTGTGCAGCAGAATTTCCTGTTTTTGGACACCCTGGAAACATCTTTCCATTAAATAATAAACAAACATCTCACCCAAAAGCTTATACGTGTGTACACATGTACACGCATACGTTGTTGCTATAGAAACCATAAAAACGTATAAATGGAGCTGAAGTGTGTACACATGTTAGGTAACTGTGTGAGAAAATATTTTCCTCACCACCTTGTTGTGATGGTTCACACAACAGGTTTACTGATCTCAAGGTCTGAACAGCTGAGGGAGTGTAAGGTTTAACACACACAAAATTCCTTTCATTCCTCTCTCATAGTTAAACGAGAGCAGCGTATCCTTCAGTTTCTCAATATCACTCCTGTCCTGCGACTCACCGAAATTCGCTTAAGCTCGACACGCGACCACGCCCGAGAGATTCAAACACCACAATCCACTTCCTGGTTTTGAAACGCAACACAGTCTTAGACACTGGTGAGGACTGTAATCCTGGTGAAGTCACTTACTGCTCACCTGCAATAACCTTCAAAGGGAGCAGATCTATTTATGTGTTACTGCGTCTGGTTGTTTTATTTCTGTCCTTTTCTCTACCCTATGGGCTCGTCTCAGAATATTTCATTTACAGTCTCGTCCTTTAATTTCAGGAACCTTAATGCTGTGGTGTTGTAAGTGCTGCTGCTGTCATCATAATGACGGCCCTGTGCTAAACTCAGGACTCAAATACCTGCAGTGTTAACATCCTCAAACACACACACACACACACACTGAATTTTACTCCTCTACATCCAAATCCAAAATTATTTCTGTGATTTAAACTCAAACCTGTAAAATAACGATCACCTATGACCACATACATGACTATAAAATGCAAATAAATTATAAAAAAAGTCAAAAATGTGTTATACAAATAAAGTAAAACAAACACATGGCCACCGTTATTCCTTTAAGCGTTCGTCGGAAGCTATAACGAGAAAAGGCTCATAGTATGTACAGCGCCAAAATTAATTTAATTAAATTCAGTTTTACTTCTACAGAGTTTTTAACAACGAACACTGTCCTAAAGCAGCTTTACAGGACATAAGCAACGATACAAAAGTCCATAATTAATGTTAAAAAAACAACAACCAAGAAAACATCCTCATTTAGGTGAATCTTTAGCGGAGAGTGTGTTTTATCAATTGGTTTATTTTGAACAGCGAGTAGTGTAATTATCAGCAGTGTCCTTTCTAGTCAAGTCACCTTTATTTCTATAGCGCTTTAAGCAGTTTCTCCCTCTGACCAGATCAACCACTAGGTTACTCATTACTGTAGTAAAGTTTCCATGGTCTTGATTTCCATAATCATATACAGTCAGTGTAGGTTGAAGGTTGAAAGTATCATACCCTCAAATTTACATCAAAATGATAAATTTAATGTTGAACAAGTTGCTCCGCGCCATAAATAAATAAATACTTATAAAATGCATTGCTGATTTCTTAGGCAATATCTCCAAAACAGGCGTAAGTAGCAACAGAACCCCCGATGGAAAGTCTGTGGGCGGGAACGCACGGTCGGAAAACTCTAATAATAACGCAAATCCAGCGGCTCTATGTCTCCTGCGGCTCTAGCTCCTGCTCGCCGCTCTATGTCTCTGCTCGCGGCTCTATGTCTCCTGCTCGCGGCTCTATGTCTCCTGCTCGCCGCTCTATGTCTCCTGCTCGCCGCTCTATGTCTCCTGCTCGCCGCTCTATGTCTCCTGTTCTCTCTTTCTGTATATATTTCATTTAAAGAGTAATTGGTTAGTCTTTAAGTCAGTCATGTGTCTCTTCGAAAAGTAAATATAAAATATATTTAACATAAAACTAACCTTTACGTTAGTACCTGAACATTGAAAAAACGCTATTTACATTTTATATCCAGGTCAGAAGCCGCAGAGTGAAATATCAGCTGCGTGTATGACCTGGCAGGAGGCTGTGGGTTCGGCAGGTTAAATTACCCAACATTCACAGCAGGAAACTCGACAACTTGCAACACTTAAGCATGCTGTTCCTGTCGTACAAAGTGCCCCGAGCGTTGCAGCAGGAACTGAGGTGGAATGGTGCAGGGGTGAGTGACGAGGCTTTAAACACGCCTTAACTCTTGAATCTGTTCCAGTTGTGCAGCTCATGACCTCCCGTGACCCCTTAAACAAACGGGTGCACAATCAGGACGGGGCAAAGGGCAAACACGACGTTCCCGGATGTGTGGCAGACACCAGTGCTTTAGAGTCATAAAGCAGCGATGGAAAGACGCTGATGATGGATAGAAAGGGTGTGTGTGTGTGTGTGTGTGTGTGTTTGCACAAATGTTAGCAGCAACTCTTTATCACAGCAAACAAGCATGCAGCTGGCAGAAGGAGGGAAGTGTGAGGCCACAGAGGCTGATTTCATCTCCTTCCTGTGTGTAAAAATACCGTCCAGGCTGCAACTACCCAGCACACACACACACACACACACACACACACACACACACACACGGAGAGAAATCCTAGAGCTGTCAGTAAGATCAAAATATAATATAATTGTAAGGTTATTAGCAGGCAAAACTTATAGATTAAATGTTGATTATTTACACCAACAAATGTAAATTAAATCATAGAATCATCTCCTGAACATCATTTTTTATCAAGTCCTTGTTTAAAACTGACTTTTAAAGCCAAAATAAATGACGGCCCGGATGTTAGAAACACTAAGAGGATTTGGTTGTCTGTCGAACAAGTGGGCGGGGCTCCAACATGAAACGCGCATGTTTAACAGTTTGATCAGGTAAAATGGTGCCACTTTTGTCCCGAGTAAAAATCTCGACTACCAGAACTTTTTAGATCCTGCTCCCTTTCTCTCTTATCTCACTTCCTGTCCATCAGTGGTTTCAAAGAGCAATATCTCTCTGTCTGTCTGTCTGTTTCTCTCTCTGTCTGTCTGTCTGTTTCTCTCTCTGTCTGTCTGTCTGTTTCTCTCTCTGTCTGTCTGTCTGTTTCTCTCTCTGTCTGTCTCTCTGTTTCTCTCTCTGTCTGTCTCTCTGTTTCTCTCTCTGTCTGTCTCTCTTTCTCTTGTCTGTCTGTCTGTTTCTCTCTCTCCTTCTCTCCTCTGTCTCTCTCTCTCTCTCTCTCTCTCTCTCTTTCTCTCTTCTCTCGCTCTCTTTCTCTGTTTCTCTCTCTCTCTCTCTCTGTTTCTGTTCTCTCTCTCTCTCTCTCTGTTTTCTCTTCTCTCTGTCTCTCTTCTTCTCTCTATGTTTCTCTCTCTCTCTCTCTCTCTCTCTGTCTCTCTCTCTCTGTCTCTGTTTCTCTCTCTCTCTCTCTTCTCTCTCTCTCTGTCTCTCTCTCTCTCTGTCTCTCTCTCTCTCTGGTTGGTCTCTCTCTCTCTCGTCTTTTCTCCTCCTCTTCTGTCTGTTTCTCTCTCTCCTGTCTCTCTCTTCTCTGTCTCGTTTCTCTCTCTCGTCTCTGTCTCTCTGGTCTCTCTCTCTCTCTGTTTCTATCTCTCTGCTTTATCTCTCCTGTTTCTCTCTCGTTCTCTCTCTCTCTTTCTATGTTCCTCTCCTCTTCTCTCTGTTTCTTCTCTGTTTTCTCTCTCTCTCTCTCTCTCTTCGTCTCTGTTCTTCTCTCTCTGTTTCTCTCTCTCTCTGTCTCTCTCTCTCTGTTTCTCTCTCTCTGTTTCTCTGTCTCTCTCTCTTTCTCTGTCTCTCTCTCTTTCTCTGTCTCTCTCTCTCTCTCTGTTTCTCTCTCTTTCTCTCTTTCTCTCTCTCTCTTTCTCTGTTTCTCTCTCTCTCTCTCTCTCTCTGTTCTCTCTCTCTCTGGTCTGTCTCTCTTGCTCTGTTTCCTCTCCTCTCTCTCTCTCTCTCTCTCGTCTGTCTCTGTCCTCTCTCTCTCTGGACATCTTGCTCAATTCTAGATCAATGACTCACACTCTGATTAAATGGTTCCACAGATGGAACACAAATGTCACCCTCGGCCTGCTGCCACCACACTGCACCCAACCCCAGTGATCCCACCACAGCTGGATCCGGCAGCTATTTTTGCCAGCTGTCCGTGAAAAATGATCCTGACTCACTCTTACTCACTCGTTTTTTTTTCCCTCTACCGAGTGACTTCCGCTCTGTTCTCAGACTTCGCATGGACTCGGGCCGCGTCTGAAACCGCACACTACTTTAGTCGATGCTACTTTTGAGTACTTCCTGGTGGTTAAAAAAGTATGTTCTATATAGTATGAATACAATTCAGACATGCTACATCCACCACGTTAACAGTGTCGCATGATATTCAACATCACAAACGCAAAAAAAAAAAATTAAACCTTCAACAAGTCGGTCATTTAGTCGTTGTTAAACTAGCACAATTTATAGCAACTAGCACAGACATACTACTCGCACACTATATAGTAGGGAAGTATGCAATTTCGGACGCAGTCACACGATTAGACTTTAGTTCTTCAAGTCTATAGAGAAAAGCTAAAGCTAATCACTTCCCAGGTGGGGTGTGTGAACAATTCCTTGCTTCTCCGTAGTGATGTGAAGAGAGAAACCCAGCTGTCTTTGTGAAGATGAAGAAAGTAATGAGATGTTAGGAAAACATCAGAAACAAGGAAATGCTGTTTTTTTTATGTTCCGGCGGAGCTAATCATCTGGATAATTACGTAACGAGGTTAAGGATGTGGGTGGGTGGATGGATGGGTGGGTTACAGCCATTACTGCTCCAGATTGTTTGATAGCCAGGTTGAGTCACGAAAGAGCTGAGGTATCACTGTTGAGGGTTATGGCTCATGAAGAGACTGGTTGTGGAATTACGATCAGACAGGGTGGTACTAGGGCTGTGTTAAAAAAAAAAAATAAATAAAATCAAGACACACCTCTAGGTACATAATTAAATTACATTTTAAATTTATTTATGTTAATGTTAATATTTAATTGGAAACCCTCGGTCCGTGTCAAACAACTTCCTTCTCCAGTCCTGTAGTTGGCGCTGACACATACGGTCATTGTTTCAAAAAAAAAAAAAGGCATCCCTGGCTTTATATTTATAAATACATATTGAAAGTATTGAAAAGCTTTGCAATGTGTATTGTATTGCAATATATATTGTAGGTTGACCCCAGGTATTGTGATATGCATCGTATTGTGAGGCTCTTGCCAATAAACAGACCTAGATGGTACTAATAAAAAGTTAAATCCCGATCATTTTAGACCTTATACAGTGATTTAAATAAACATAAATAAATAAATATTCAACTTCATTGTCACTGTGTAAGGTACGTGTACAGAGCCAATGAAATGCAGTGTTTTTCGGCATTTCCCATCTAAGTAAGTTCCAGCGCCCCTGGAGCAGGAAGGGTTAAGGGTCTTGCTCAAGGACCCAACAGTGATTGGCTTGCCGGTGGTGGGGCTTGAACCCAGGTGTTTCTGGTCTTTAGATCAGCAACTTAGCACCTTAACCGTTTGAGCCACCACTGCCAACATTAGAGAACGTTAAGCTCAAAGGTCTAGTTCGGTTAAATATACGCAGCTACAGTTGGCTTACGCGAGCTAAATATGAACGTAGCTGTAAGAGAGTGTAACAGCGTTTTCATACAGTGGGATTCGACAGGTCTATGAAACACCGAATGGTGTGATAAACGAGTGTGTGACTCGATCGTATACCTGCCGTCCTCCAGCCCTCTCTCCGAGTGGCCGTTTATGGCCTGGCAGACGTCCACAAGCTGCATAAATTCAGCGCTGCCCTGTAAATTAAACGACCCGAAAGCAGGCCATGTTTTTTTTAAGAGGAGGTTTAACAGAGCCAGCTGAGATTAAACTTCACTCTTCATAGTGCACCATTTAAGCGCAGTTTGTTTTCTAATAGCATTCGGAAAAAAACAGAATGAGAAAATCCAGCGTGATGTTTTTAAAAATCCATTATATGCACAACAATGCAGCCTAAGGGAAAAGAAATACCCACAATGCACTGCACTGCGTGGATTAAATTACTCAAAGCTTTGCAGCTAAAAAAACTGCAAGCTAAAAGCATGATTTCTTTTGACAGGTTTGTAAAATGTTCTGCTTATACTGGGCTGCAATTATCAACTTTAATGAAAGAAAAAAAATGCAGCTTTCAGTGAGTCAAGTCATTTGGCTAATGTGAACCAAGAGTCATTCTGAAGTTGAAAATCGACTCTTATTGGTGAGAGAAGAGTCATTTGAGATAAATCCACTCTTATTGGTAGGAGGAGAGAAGAGTAATTTTAGAGGAGTCGACTCTTACTATTAGGATGAGCCAACTTTATTGGTAAGAGGAGTCATTTAATTTGAATCCACTTTTATTGATGAGAGGAATCATTTGGTAAGAGTCAACCTTACCGGTGTCATTTGGGATCTTATTGGTCAGATGAGTCACTTCAAATGAGTCGATTCTTCTTATTAAGATAAGTCACCTGGGATAAGTAGACTCTCACAGGTGAGTAAAGTCATTTGATTTTTTTTAGGTGAGAAAAGACTTTTGGAACGAGTCGACTCTTTTGGGTGGGAGGAGACTTTTGGAACGAGTCGACTCTTTTGGGTGGGAGGAGACTTTTGGAACGAGTCGACTCTTTTGGGTGGGAGGAGACTTTTGGAACTTTCAGTCACTTCAAATGAGTTGATTCTTGAAGTCACTTGGGATAAGTAGACTCTCACAGGTGAGTCTTTTGGGTGGGAGGAGACTTTTGGACTCGACTTTTTGTGTACGAGTCGACTCTTTACGGGTAAGTGAAGTCATTTGGGATGAGTTGACTTGACTGGTAGGAGGAGTATTTTGGGATGAGTAAACTCTTATTAATAATTAATTTGGATGTGTTTAATATTATTTTGGTGACCTCTGGTCATTTGTAATAATTACAGAGATTGTCTATGATCTTAATCCTGCGTGAATTCCGGCCAGGTCTGTAATTCGTCAAGAAAAAATAAATCCTACGCAAATGACCTACTATATTTCGTTAAAAAAAAAAAAAGGTGACACCCACAGCATATACAGTAAGCCTGGGATAGGGGCGGAGCCATTCTAAAAGAGACCACGCCATCACTTGGTAAATGTTTTGATTGATTTGCTATAATGCTTAAAGCTAAAAAAAAAAAAAAAAAAAAAAAAAAAAATTTATTTACTTTCATGGACGCAACCAAAACCTAAACAAACATTACTGTTTTTCTTTTTTAGATAAGTCACCCATCTGAGCGTGTGTGTTTTCAGGGATGAGGATTGCCCTTGACAACAACTTCAAACAGGAAATGAACATGCTTCATCAGTTTCCTCAGTGAGGCATGTGCTAAAACACACACAAAACACACACACACACACATTTACACAAAGCATAACCCAGCAACGCTACACTCAGACACACCCACACCCATGAAAGCGGACTTGCTCACACCTCGCGCGTGTCCTAGCAGATAATGGAAATTCTCACATAGCTTTAGAGGCCATTTTAAAAAGTTCACTGACATGAGGAACATGCCGTGTAGATCTGTTTAAAGATGTTCATCGTGCATCAACTCTCAGATCTGATAACATTCAAAATAGTAGTTTTAGTGTAATGTTCATCTCAGACACTCGTTTCCCTTAAATTATACTGCATTTATAATCGCTAAATTACTAGTTTTAGTTTATTACAGAATCGAAGAACTCAGTTGTAGACTAAAAAAAAAAAAATGATGAAACAAAAATAGGTTCTGTGTGTTCATGTGTCCGCATCATAATTTCCTTTCTGCTTTTTTGTTTCCACCAATCACGTGTGGGTGGGACGACAGTGGGTGCGTCAGAAAACGTGAAAATGTAAAGCGAAGCAATCGCTGGAGACAGGTTACCACGGTTACTATGGATCCTGTTTCAAATGGCATACTTCTATACTATAAAGTATGTAAACCCGAGTATGCAAGGCAAGTAGTAGGTCTGATTCCTCAGAAATACAGTATGTGAAAGGTTCTCAGATTATCTACTAGTCCCCCCTGTAGTTTAAATGATGCATACGATGTACACTTTACTTTCGTCAAGCGTTTAAGGAACAATGATTTATTTGGGGGATTAAATTGCAAATTATTTAAATTAAACATAATCCAACTTTAACTACGTTTGTGGACACCTGACCAATACAAACAACACAATAGTAGCTCATTGGTTAAGGTGTTGGACTGCTGATCGAAAGAGGGTGAGCTGCCACTGCTGGGCCCCTGAGCAAGGCCCTTAACCCCTTAACTGCTAGTCAGTCAATCTGAATACAGGGTGTCTGCCAAACGACAAAACTGTAAATACACCAAACACACCCCCCTGCTGTACATGTGTGTGTTGCAGGGGGTAAAAATGTCTGCGAGTGTGTCGGAGAGCAGGATACTGATCGGTTATTTCAGGAGTCTAGGTTTCTGGATGAACTGTTCCTTTAAGAATAAGGATGGGGGCAGAGTAGTGATGGCCGGCTGTACAGTAGTGTATTAGTAACTGCTGCCTTTTCCATTACTGAAACCACACACACACACACACACACACACACTAAAGTGATGCCTATCAAACATCCTGCCTTTCCTTTAGTAAACACAGACCAGGAAGGCAGTCAGATGTGTACATGATGCAACCGGATTGATTCAGCCAGGGTCACATGACATACAGATAAAGATGGCCGCTCTATCAGTGCAACAGGCTTGTTATAAAGAAACGCATGCAAACCTCACACACAGCACAGGAAATATCAGGCTTTATTTAGGGAAGGAGTCTCCAGAGCGGTTCCTTTTACAGCTACGAATGTTTGCGTTAAAGTTGTCAAATATATTTGATCTAAAATAAACCTGGAGAATGATTTTATTATTCTTAATATTTAACAACAAAAAGCATGTGATAAGACACTTTTTTTTTAAACAAAAAAATTAATATAATAAATGCACTTTATTTATTTATTTTTGAAACAGAACTAGAAATAAGGTTTAAACCTGTTTTTTTTTTTTTACTTTTACTAACTTTTTAGATCTCTTAATATAAAAAGTAAAAAAAATATTTTCCAGTTTTATTTTATTATTGTGAAACAAGTTAAAAGATAAAATTATTTGTTTTTTTTTATTTTAAAGAGTCTTTAGAGTCGGTACGGGTGTCCCTATTAAAGTGACCAGTAAGCATGTCACGTGTCGTACTGTAAGTTGCTGCCCTCTTTATAAGACGTGTGGAGAGCTTTCACACGCATCAGAGCCTGAAGCAGTGATCTAATAATCACACACCACACACACACACACACAACACACAAAAACCACGATCAGACAGAGAGGAAACACAGTCCCTCTCTCAGTGCTGCGTCTTCAGCTGTCCAGACAAAACCCTGTCTGTTCATAGTCTATTAACAGCCTCTTCATACAAAAGCTCTAGGTAAAAGAATTCACAATCTCCTACTGATTTAACACACACACACACACACACACACACACACACACACACTTTCATCCAACTTCTGGTTTCCACTCAGTGACTTATAGACATGCTGTTAGACAGAGTTGAAATCAGAAACATGCACACAAACAGCAAGACACAAAGAGGGAGACAGACAGATACAAAAAAGACACACACACAGACAGAGACAGACACACACAAAGACATTGAGACAAACAGAGAGAGAGAGAGAAAGAGAGAGACACATAGACAGGGAGAGACATGCACAGGGGGAGACATACATACACAGACAAAGGGAGAAACACAGAGACAGACACACACAGAGACAAACACAGTAACACATTGAGACAAACAGAGAGAGAGACAGAGAGAGACACAGATAGACAGGGAGAGACACGCACAGAGAGACATTAAGACACACACCGACAAACAGGGAGAGAGAGAAACATGCTAAGACAGAGAGAGAGAGAGAGACATATACAGCCCAAAAGACACATATAGAGAGACACAAAAAGACACACAGACACACAAACAGCTACAAAGAGACACACACAGAGAGAGAAATACACGCACTCGCATTAATTACTAAAAATGTAGGGACATCCTGTCGGACAGTTGGACAGGGGTTTCCCCTATAATGGCTCAGACAGCATGTCCGGCTGTAACGTGACTGAAGGATTGAGTTTATAGAGTTATAGTTTCTATAGTAACGGCTCGTTTACACACTCGCACAGCGGACGCTCATAACGGATCGACTATTTTGTTTATCTTGGTGTCTTCAGGACACTCACACAGAAAGCTGTCAGGAGAAAGTACAAGAGAAGTAAGAAAGAGACACGGAGAATGTCACTGTGTGTGTGTGTGTGTGTGTGTGAGGGAGACCTGTGAGATGTGGTTGATGGACGACTCCATGCGGCGGAGCTGCGAGGCCTGAATATCCAGCAGCTGGAGCACATTGTTGGCTAAGGCGTTGATCTGGTAGGCGACGCTGGCCAGAGACTGGGTTGTGTACGCTTTGGTCTCCTCTAGTGCCTTCCTCTTATCGTGTGCCTAAAAACAAACAAACAAATGAACAAATAAATAAACAAACAAATAAATAAATCACATCAGAGAGAAAAAAATCATCTATCTGCACCTCAGGTTTATTAACAGAGGACTTGAGCGATGAGAAAAGTTTTTTTAATACACAGAGAAATAACCAAGTAGAGATTAAAGATACAGTGTGTAGAATCAGCTGTGTGTGTGTGGGTGTGTGTGTGTGTACAGAAAAAAAACATCAATTCACACTCTGAAACATGATAAGTCTCGCTTTGCACTGAAACTGTATTTAATGAAAAAAAATGTATGGAAAAATAAATATTAAACAAAACTAGTGAACGAATGCATTTCTTTATTACAGGTAAATTTTTTAAACACAGATAAAAGCACGGGATGATAATGTCTCTAGATCTCTTCATCTATGTCTCTAGATCTCTTCATCTATGTCTCTAGATCTCTTCATCTATGTCTCTAGATCTATATTGTCTCTAGCTCTTTATCTATGTCTATAGATCTTTTATCTAGTCTCTAGATCTCTTTCGATCTCTTTATCTATGTCTCTAGATATCTTATCTATCTATGTCTCTAGATCTCTTTATCTATGTGTCTATCATGTCATCTATCTATGTCTTATTCTATCTATGTCTCTATTTCTATTTATCTATCTCTCTCTATTATCTCTATGTATCTATATATCTCTCTATATGCACACACAACACACGCATACATACATCACACAAGATACTGGCATCAGGCCAGACCCTGCGTTCATGTATTTGTACTATTATACCAAACACTGTTATACCAAAGACACTGATACCCCCTGTGATGCCAGTGACCAAACACTCCGACAGCAGCAACAGAATGTCAGGATTAGCAGTGTAGAAATATTTAAAATTTCAATGACAATCCACGCTTGGCGGACTGCAAACTGTTCAGCAGAAGAGCTACAAAAATAAGCATTTAGGCTACGAGTAATCTGATCAAATATCTGAAACTGAAACACAAGTGAATTTTCGGCTAGAAACCAACTTAACAACCAACCCTGTAAAAACGAGAAAATGGCAAGAGATAACCCGAGAGCCATACAAATAACCCCGCATCCCAAAAAAGGACAGGTATCGCTATCGTCATCATCCTGCAGTACCCAAGACGAGTGTAAGGTGGAGTGAAAGACTCCAGACTTGCAGAATCGCATCTTCTACACGAGATTGAAAAGCAACCGCACCGAGTTGCAAGAAGTGCTCGATTCCTCTAAAGGCGGGTGTGGTGAGCCTCCATCAACCTGTGGTCAACCACCGCTCCACTAGAAAGAAACTCTGCTGGCATTACTGCATCTCTCTTTTTCTCACGTTCTCGCTCTCTCTCACACACACACACACACACACACACATTTTCCTCCTGATTAGATAAGTCAGTCTAACATGTCCTTTTCATGACCTCCTTTAAAGCCATTAAATGAAAAAGTAACGCAGGCTTTGAGACACATGACGTTATCCAGAAAGTCTCCAGCTGCATGAGGACCGTGAGAGACAGAGAAATCGGTCTTGCTGATGTGTTTGCTTATGACTGGAGTCTGGAATAAGGGAAGATTCGCTTAGAGACGCATGCTGAAGCTCTTTATACAGCTCCCTCTGGATATGGCCAAGAAATTTATTAAATATTCCTATCCTATAACTACGACACGGACATTATCCCATCTTTCTTTCTGTAATGAAACATGTTTGTCCGCCTGTAGATCAGTGTAATACTTAAAACACCAGTCAGAGCTTCCAAAGCTCAAAAGAAACCTACACAGTTGTCACTCATTTATTTTTGGTTCATTGAAGTGGCATATTATAGTATGTGGAATATATTATTTTGCATTATGTTATGAAAACCCCTTTTAGATTTAGTGTTGGATGGGCATATCCATCCATCATCCCTCAAGCCATCTGTCTATCCAATATCCATCCAACCAGTTTATCAATTTATCCAGCCAATCATTTATACATCCATCCATTTATCGATCTATCAACCCATCCATCCATTCACTAATCTATCCATCTATCCATCCATCCACCAATTTATAAATCCATCCAGCCATCCACCAATCTATCCATCGATCTATCCATCCATTCACCAATCCATCTATCAATCTATCGATCCATTCATCCACTAATCCATCTATAAATCCATCCACCAATCCATCGATCCATCTATCCACCAATTCATCCATCCATCCATCAATCTATCGATCCATTCATCCACTAATCCATCTATAAATCCATCCACCAATCCATCCAACAATCCATCGATCCATCTATCCACCAATTCATCCATCCATCCATCCATCCACCAATTCATCCATCCATCCATTAAACCATCCACTCGCCTCTTTTGTCAGTCATATTTTTATAAAAAATGCAGTAAATTTGAAAATACCCCCCCACACACACACACACTGCATCTGGCATGTTACTCTTATAGCTATTACATTAGCGAGCCATTAGCACACCCTTGTAATTTCAGCCCAGAGATGTTCCTCAGATTGAATTACTGATATTCCACTACCTTACATCCGGTGTAAACCATAAGAGACAGAGCAAAGTGCTTTTACCCCACTCAGGACAAAAACCCCGCTCGGTGTGAGCGAACGAAGGAAACCGCGGGTTAGAGATGCTGTCAGTGTTAAGAAAAAAATGGAATTACTTAAAAAAAAAAAAAAAAAACTCCCTGTACAGCAAACAGGGGACGAAATGAGCTTTGGGATGTCTTTGGAGGGATAAATAGTGAAAGAATTTGAGCTTAATTAGGTTTTTTTTCTTCTCTTATCTCTAAACCTAAGCCTTCTTTGAAGTCCAGTACTAGCAGGGGTGGCAATAAGGGTGGAGCTGACGCAAGCAATTCAATATTTGCTGATACAAACAGAAAGAGTGTGAACGTGATTATGACTCACTGTGCAGCGCTTGCACGTTGTGTGAATCCCGAGAGAGAACATTTTCTCCCTCACAGCACAACACGTTCAGAAGTATCTAAAAGAGAGTTGAGTGAAGCAACAAAAAAGCGTTCACCTTCTTCCAGTCATCTGGCAACAGTGCTCTGGGTAAGAGGGACTTCTGGGTCTCTTCTGTCAATCATTAGAACACTGACCAATCACAAGAGGATGTAAAGTTACATAAGGTTGTCTCGCATAGCCAGAATTTGGACTGATGGCAGAAGGTCTGGGAACCTTGGCCGCTCTGAATGACTAAGGCCCAGCCAAGATGACGTACGACTGACAGATAAAGCAACCAATGAGGTTTAGTTTTGGGCCACATCATGTTTAGGGTCTATCTTGCTCATTGCCACCGACGTAAACAAAACCGAACAAACGGCTTTGGGTTCTTTACACAACACTCTCATCTCTTTGAAATCTTGTTCACTTTGACCAATCAGAGAACTCCTAAAGTGTATAGCTAGGATTGCCGTATGGATCAGATGCTCAGCCAGCGGTCTTTGGACGTGACGTCTGAGGCTAACACTACATATCTTATTTTCAAACTAGGTTAATATGCAGAAGAAAAAAAAACAGTACGTGAAGAGTTCCGGAATGATCTCCTTCCACCGGGATTCTAAAGTACGCAGGCAATAAACACTTTACTATTTCATGAGCCTGAGGAAAAGCTATATCATCAGTAAGGCAGTACCTTTCAAGTGATTAATGTAGCTTTATGTTCTTTAGGGAGGAAAAGTAGGATAGCAGTGACTGACGATGGGGAAGGAACCGGTGCGGAACAGATATTGTTTAAAATGAGTAGCGCCGCTCCCTGTATAGTCTATCTGCTCGCGGATTGAAAATGAAAGCTAAAAAAAAATAAATAAATAAAATTGAGCGGCCCCACGTTAATTAACTCGAGACAACTAGCAGGTGTTTAGTTTTAATGAAAAACGTGATGGTGGTAATTTCTTAATCCAAAATTTAAAATAAATTTCCTGCCCATGCTAACAACTATGGCTAATGGCGTATCCTGTCAGCACAGAGATGCACATTAATGCCTGTCAACAAATTCGTGTATCAAAAGTTTCTTGATCTTATGCCTTCTGCAGGATATACAAATACATATCCATAAATTCATTCCACATTTAGGGGTGGAGTTGGTTTACATATGATGAACACAAACAAGCGGGAGAAGATAAGATAATAGAGGAAAACACCCACATCCACACTGTTCATACACCCTTTACTGGCTTTCTAGTGCTGGAGAAAGAGCGAGCCGTGACGTGGGTGGCTACATAGAGACAGGAAGGAAAAGACTGCGTTTCCTCCCGAAGGAGCGAGCCAGATTTGTTTCATGGAAGTATAATTTGGATCCGCAGTGCTGTGGGTCGGGTTGTTTAATATAGAAAAAGATTTTTTAATCTGTAAATATTTGCCGTGGTATAACCCCCCCCCCCCAAAAAAAAACCCCAGAAGATCCTCAAATTAACTCAAAAAGTTCTAATACACAAGATGACGTAATCGTCAGGTTTTAGTCTAAAAACCAAAACAGAATAAATCAAAATAAAACAATTTAAACAAATAACAAAAACAACAAAATTAAAAAACAAAACAAAAAGGATAAACAACATAAAAACAAGAAACAAAAACAAAAAACACAACAGAATTAAGAAAACAAAACAACAAAATAAACATGAAACAAAAACCAAAATAATAAGCAAATAAAACAAATATTAAAACAAAAATGTTTTAAAAAAATTAAACAAAAAAAAACGTTAAAAAAGAATATTTAAAATAAAACAAGATTGAAAAACACAAAAAAACAAAAACAAAAACAAAAGAATAAGAAAAATAAAACAAGAAAAGAGTAAATCAATAATCGTTATACACCAACAAACATAAAAACGAAACAAAAACAAACAACAGAACCGCGGAGGTTGTGGCCTTCACCCAAAACCGCAGAGTAGCACGCTGCATCATTAGCTCTCAGAAACCTTCAGTAGATCGTTGAAAAAAAAAAAAAAAAAAGGGATGCAGAGTTTACCAAACACACTGAGCACATCTCAACACTGTAGTATGTACGGTTCAGAATCATTATTTTACCCATCAGCCAAAGTTTCATAAGTTTAGCGGATTTAAGACATACAGCAAAGCTACAAAACTGAAAAAAAAAAAAAAAAGTTACAGCACTTCAGTCGAACGGTTAAGCAGATAAAAGCTCACGGCTTCAGAGTGCCAGACCAACAAGTCAGAACACACTCCAGTTCAGAGACGTGTTTGGGTTTTTTGCAGTTCTTATTGCTGTGAGCCAAACTGGGGTTCCCACTTTCACATATCTCGAGGGAGAGAGAGAGAGAGAGAGAGAGAGAGACAGAAAGGGGGAATGAGAGGGAGGAGGAGATGAAGTGAGTGAAAGTAAGATAGACAAAAAGACAGAGAGAGATGGACTAAGAATGAGTGAATAGCAGAAAGAAAAAGACAGACAGACAGACAAAGAGAAAGCCAAACAAAAAGACAGATGAATTAATATTTACAGAGAGAGAGACAGACAGATAATCAGAGGGACAGACAGACAGAAAAAGAAAGACCGACAGGGAGGCGGAGAACAGAGAGTGAGATAGGCAGACAGAAAGGTGTAAAGAGAGACACAGAGTGAGACAAACAGACAGCGAGAGAGATCGAGAGAATTAAAGAAAACGGACAGAGGAAGAGATGGAGAAATTTGCGAAATGTCTGAAGTTTTCTGTAGGGTTCGCGGGTTGCTGCCTTATTTCAACAAAAAGCAGAGGAATGGATATGACACATCTGAGCGTCACACACTCACTCATGGCCTGCTGCGGTGGTGAGGCTGTGATTCAGCATTTGCTCTTTAACATTGCGCCTTTGTGTGAGATGAAAGTCTGGTCAAAGGAAGCAAACATAATTAACGGGTTCGGGTCGTTGTCAGATCTTAGCAAGCCACTTCTGGAGCGAAACGGGGGAAAAAACGAGAAATAGAGCTAGCAAGGAGACACGCTGTCTGTGCTGATAAGTCCTGTTTTTATATCAATGGCTTTGTCTGAAATTCAAATTATATAGTGTACGAAACTGAATATATGAACCGAGTAGTATGTCCGAATCCTTAGTATGCAAATGAAAGTACGTGAAAAGTTCCAGGATGACCTACTACTTCCGCCTGGATAAACGTACATTACATTTAAAACGTACATTTTACCATCTCATGAGACCGCGGGAGAGACGACTCATATAGGGAAGTGGCGGAAGGCGGAGACATGACACTTTACAAGAGTTTTTTTAAAAAAAAAGTTTTTTTGTAGCTAAATTGCACTCGGTTAACATCATCCAACTTTAAGTTCCCGCTGCTGTGATGTCATAAATCAGGAGTCAATATCAACATGGCGGAAAATATTCTACTAATACACAGGATGATGTAATGCAGAAGGTTTGAGTCTAAATACAAGACAGAATAGATGAAAATAACATAAAACAAGAAACAAAACAAAAGAATAAAGAAAACAAAACGAGACAAAATGAACAAGAAACAAAAAAAAATAAATAAATAAAAATAAGCAGATAAAACAAGAATTATAACAACAAAATCAAAACAAAAAAATGATAATAATAATACACAAAACAAACAAACAAAAAAATTGATATCAAGTACAGATATAGTAGGTCGGAATTTCATACATACCCACCGTAACCACAATGGTGGGAAAGTAAATACTGACTTAAATGTAGTGCATATTTAAGTAGCAGGACTGCACACGAAATATGCAATAGCATGATAAATGATGCAATATGTAAAACAATATATTTTAAAATGATATAAAGCACACATTCAACAAGCATAGCTGATACAAATAGTTCTCGGTTTTCAGGTAACTGCAAAGATCTCTTGTTTCTCTGTTAGCCTCGCCGCTCGAGAGTTACATGTTCAACAGAGAACTTCAGTCTACATGTGGTCATTTTTTTATGCTATATTTTCGAGGTGATTCTTTGTTTTGGCACTAATTCGGCGGCAGCGATCTGCGGGTGCGCCGGGCTTCAGGATTCAAGATTAGATCGCTATAAAAGCTTTACGGCTTGTTGATTGACCTACGCCAAAGCACGCGTACACACATATGCCAGATATCTTACCAACCTCAACAATGTACAACTTTGATGAAACATTATTATGATGCATTAAAACGCTCCTTTATCGAAAACGTTACGAGGTGCATATCAGAATTTGCGGTATTTTGATTATTTTAATATATTGTGCAGTCCTACTTAGCTGTATGCTATTTCGGATGGAACCTGTATCTCAGACTTTTTTTAAACACTTCCTGAAAATATTCAATGGTCAGAATCCATTCATCTGAGTGGGAAAAAAGGGCCTCTTGTGAATCTGGGCCCTGAAATATCTTTGCAAACATCATATCTAAAGGTCATCCAAAGGTCAAGCAGTTCCCGCTGGACGTCTCGCTCTCCCACGGTTAAGAGACGGGCTTGAGACTCGTATCCCGGACGATCAGACTACATCTCTTAACATCTGGAAGAGAGATGTTTACTTCATCCACACACCCCTCCGAGAAACGAAATAAATGCAGTCACACAAGCAGAACGGAGAAAACCGACAGGTCCGAACATGCACGCTGTCGACAAATCACACACTGCTGCAATCGTGGGAGTGACAACACAAAGAATGCAACATGATGCATGCCTGGAAAACTCCACCAGAGCAAATTGTGGTGTAATAAAACAAACGGCAGTGTTATCTGATCATGGTGACTTTTACAATGACAGAAAAAAAAAAAAAAAAAAAACACTTCTGAACCAAAATAAAAAATTTAGCTAATATTTCTATAGACAATAAAAACTCTAAATGTTTATATTTACCTAACGGCTGTTTTCTAATCCAACAATGTTTGAATTATGTCATAAAAAGTCTTACTTCACACCATCACACTTTTAATGCGAGATCTGTTCATTCAGCAATCACACAAATTTCAATAAATATGTTATTTACATATTTATGGTCTGAGGGAGGTTTTTTTCCTCTCTTTTTGCTCATTTTATAATTTTTTTTTATACATTCATTTATTCATGAATCTTTTTCTATACTCACTTATTCCCTAATTTGGGGGGGTCACAAGGATCTGCTGGAGTTTAGACCAGCCGTCTCTGAAAGGGCAAAAGGCAAGAGGGGGACACCCTGGACAGGTCGTCAGTCCATCACAGGGCCACACACACTCACTCCTATGGGCAATTTAGAATCACCAATCAATCTAACATACATGGACTGTGGGAGGAAACCGGAGAACCCGGAGTAAACCCACGCAAGCACAAGGAGAACATTCAAACTCCACACAGTGGAGTGAACAGTTTTTAAAATGTTTATATTCCTATAAAGCTGCTCTGGGACAATGTTCAGTATTGCAAGTAAGATAAATAACTAGCGCTTTACTTCCATGCTTTCTGACCAACGAATGTGAAACATGGACTTTAAATCCCTGTTTTCTTAAGGTTGTAGTCCAAAAGGCCGTACGCAAAGCAAAACTGTGAAAATAGCCAGTAAATAATAGCATTCATCAAGGAGGACTAGACTAAAAAAAAGCATTGCGCTACGATTATAATGTACGTAAAAACAGCAAAGTGATTTAGCTCAATGCAACAATAATTAATAATAAAATTTTCAAATAAATTTGTCCTGTGGGGTTTTTTTTTTTTTTTTGACAAAAATTTAGCAAAAGGAGACCAATTCTGTTTTTTCATTTACTGTGCGAGAGTCAAACAAAGCCTTTTTTTTCTGTATTCATCAGATGGACAAACTGCCCGTCTCGATAAATGAACCTGAATCACCCGCCACAGGCTTCATGCTGAATGGGATTCGGGACACAGTCACAACAGGGACAATGAAGACAACATGAAGAGGGAAGAAATAATCAAAGGCTGGGGGGGGGAGAAACGGTGCATCACTGCTTGGCTTGAAATCACATCAAGATTAAAAAAGCAATCAACCAAAAACCAGAGAACTTTTTCTCCTGCAAGCACAAATTCCCCCTGAATACATCATTAGATATTTGTGAGGAAGATGATAAAAACGCTAAGGCGCCCTGCGTGTTCTCCACCAGCCATGCCAGGTGGCTCGCTGTTCATTAAAGCGTCACTTTATGCTAAAGCAAAGGCGGGTCTGTTTGCCAAAAATGCAAATAAGTCCTAGCAAGCCTTTTTTTATGTAGTGATTAAGCGAGAGTCCTAAATGAAACATAAGCATTGATAACAGTCACAATCTGGCGAGCGGACACTGTGGCTCTTTTGTCATTTTTTGTTTTTTGTAACAGAATTGTGAAAGGGTACAAGAGACTAGAGAGTCCCGGGTTTGCACACACAAAAAGCATTGGACTTAAACTTTGACAAAAACTAATTCATGGACGTCCATTGATACTGGCAAAACATTTACAACCTAAAAAGTCTGCATTTATTATACAACTCACTCTCTATAGCGTGTTTTAAAGAACCTGACAGGAATCAATTAATAGACTCGGTGTGTATTTAAAATATACATACATGCGATGGAAATGAACAAATTAATGGAAATTCAGGGTTCATACACAGTTTTACCAATAAAATGTCATGAATTCTCCATGTTTTAGGTAAATATTTATAACCTAATGTTTTATCAAATGTCTATAAATATTTATTTAATTTTAAAAAACATGTTCAAATTTAAAAAAAAATTACAAGATTTGTGGTTTTTCCATACAAAATATAAAATAAATTTTGATGTACTTGTAAAACAGATTTCCATGACTTTTACAAAACTTTGTGGGTTTAGTTATTTTTCCAGAACAGACCTAAAAATTGCCGTTTTATAATTCTAGACCAAATCCAGGTTTTTCATGGCCGTACAATCCCTGGATATTAAAGTAACAAACACTGTTAAAAAGTTGTTCAAGCAAATTAATTAATTCTCATGTAAATCAGCATAAATTATCACCACAAGTTACGTCACCAAACGCCCTTCCTGGTTTCTTATTTTGAAAAAGATGCAGACATGCGACGTAAATGTCCCCCATTTATAAATTCTGACATTTAGTAAATGGCCTTATCGAGAGCAACCTACATTCATCTGATTAAATGAATTTTTCTTCACAGTTGAGGCCTTAGTGCCCTGCTTAGGGGCCCAGAAGTGGCAGCTTGGTGATGGTCGGTATAAAGTATTATTTTCCACAACATTCCGTTTCATTTACTAATGAATATGGCTGCGAGACACAGTGCAACGCAACAACGTCCTTGTAGGAAAGTGAAGGAAAACTGTTTTACACCATGTGCAATGTTGTACTGCAACTCTATTGCATCGAAACACCTAAAAACATTGCAACCTGCACTGCATTTTTCGAAGCTGCAATAATCATATCGAGACCTTGCGAATCTCGGCGGGACTGTATCGTTTGTCGTTGCTATAGTGAGTGACCAAACAACAGAATGTTCTCTGATAGAACTGTGACTTACTTATACTACACTAAGACTCGGTGCATGCTAGTGTGACCATCACTAATTCCTTTCCGCATGTGGAAATAAAATCACAACTGTATCAGCTGTATCTATGTCTCTTTCTTTTACACACTCACACTTACACAATAGAAAGCACGGTCGTGTGAATCTTAAAAACAATAGTGAACATTAGGCCAATTAACACCGTCTCATCTTAGAGTTAGAACGACTTTACACACGTGTGCGACTTCCTCCCAGCACCCAACCAAGCAGACACAAACAAATGCTGAGGCTTTTGATTTCCACCCTCTATCTCACACACAGTCAGTGGAGTGAACCATCGCATGCAGATCAGATGCATCCCCGCTGATCCCGTCCGACCCCAACGAGATCTGATCTTTACAAACAACCCCGTCCAGCTGAAACAGAGAGACACGGCAAGCTGCCGGACCTGATGAAGCCTTCAGATATTTTTTATGCATCATTTAGATGCACCAATAGGTGACGTAACAAACCCTACATAAATATGTCATTGACTGAAGTGTACACCAAGGAGTTTTCCCAGCTGTCTCCGATTTAGCATTTTGTTGCCATTACAGCTATTCTGAAATGTGTGAGAGAGACAGGAATACACCTGGGACAGGACACACATTACATACATTTTCAGCTGACTAAAAAACGGTGTTTGATGAACAGTAAACATGTGTGTGTGTGTGTGTGTGTGTGTGTGTGTGTGTTTGAGCGAGAGAGAGCAGGCAAGAGAGAGACTGAAAAACAGGGACAGCAAAAGACAGAAAATACAGAGAGACAGAAAAATAGGAAGAAAGACCACTAGAGACACAAAAAAACTGAGAAAGATCATAAAAGGGATAGAGGAAAAAAGAGAGATATTACACAAACACAAAAGAAAAAGACAGAAAGACTGACAGAGAGACAGTGAGACAGGCAGAGAGTATAAAATCTCTAAACATTGTAGTGCCTCTAATCTTCTTTATCTTTATTTCTGTTATTTCCTTGTTTGTTCTAGAGAGACAAACAGAAAGACAGAAAAAAAGGAAAGAGATAAACAGAATCACAGACAGAAAGAGAGATAGATATAACCATACAGAGACACAGACTAAAGAGAAAGACAGACAGACAGCAAAAGAGAAAATAAACAGAAAATCATTCTTGTGCCAGCTTTTAATTTACACAGACTTTTTCTGATAAATTGTCAGGAACCGTACCGATAAAATGTCAGATCAGACTTTAGCTCATGGCTAACCTTTACACTTAACCATTTAATTCTCACACAAAAGTGTGTGTGTGTTTCTGTACTAAATCGTCTCAAGTCTAACTGACTTCTATTTAATCAGTTGTTCTTTGACATTAAAGTTACTATAAAAATAATAGCTGACCTGACAGCTTTTAGCTGACCAGCTTCTCGTGTTAACTTGTGTTTTGTAAAGACTTCAAGTTATAGAACAGTATTTTATTGTCAAAAGTTGTACTGCAATTAGCAACAGGTGCCAGGTATAATTTCAAGTAATAATATTTATAGAGTCTTTTTTTCAGCAATTGATCAACATATCTGAGGTAAATGTTGACGTTCCTAATGCATTGGTGTTGCTTTCACTCTTCATACTTTTCTATTTTGCCTGTAAACAGACATTACAACATGCTAGCTAAATAGTTAGCACTAGCAACCATGTTCTCACAGATTGAACTCTTTAAACATGCATTTGTTTTCAGGTTTCTGTAATTATTAGTTATTTCAGCCATTTAAACTTTTTAATAATTTGTTAAAAACGCCTGAGGAAAATGTCTGCTCGCTATATTTCTGTCATTAGCTAGCCTGGACCTTGTTCTTGTAATTAAGACCACTCCAACGGTGAACATTGCTTTGTCTGTTTTACCTCAAGTACTTAAATATTAGCAGCGAAGCTCAAGTATAATTGTTGTGTAATTTCAATTGCAGAGGCAAATATCTGAGGTAAATGTTGACATTCCTGATGCTGTGTTGTTTGTTTTATTCCTTATACTTTTGTACTTGTACCTGTGAACAGACATTAACACACGCTAGCGAAATATTTAGCACTAGAAACAGTGGTCTTCCAAGTTTCACCCTGTACTTGCGTTTCCAGTTTTGTAGAATTTCAGATATTTAAAATGTTTAGACTTTTTAGTGATTTCTTAAAACAACTGACGAAAATGCTAGCTAAATCTTACAATTTACAATCTTTTCAAATTAAATGATCTTTATGTCTTTTTTTGCAGGATTGTAAACGTTGACAGCTGATGCCAAGTGTTGCGTTTGTGTGATTTTAATTGTACAAAATGTTTTCTTAGTAATCTAGCAACAAATCTGAGGTAAATCTTTGCTAGCATGTCCATAGCTAGCTTTGGAGTTCATAGTTTTTGTTGCCTAGCAAAAGGGTTTCTCGCAATTTTTAACACTTAAATGGTGAGTGCATTAGCATTATCTTCGGGGACAGAAGAGGAAGGAAAGGAATGCAGGAAATTAGGGTAAAGGCTGAAGATTTCAACGCATGCTACACTAACACACGCACACAGTTTTATTAAGTGGGCCAATGGCCTTGTTCCACCATCTGCTGCTGCAGTTTCACGCCGAATTGAGGAGTCGTTCTGAGCGCGCTCGGTTCTCTGAGCCAAACTAATTCAAGAAACAAACACAAGTCAAGACACGACATGAACCCAATCGCACCTGGATGTGTTCCCCTCTCTCTCCCTCTCTGTTAGCCAGAGAACACTGAGCATAACCAAACACAGCAACCAACACATCAGGTTGTTGTCCTAAAAACCATCTAAGAGAAAACACCCTGGTGCGTTTCTACTTCTAAGCGTAGGCGTGTCCTGCTTTACTCGTTAGACAAGTCCTAGTTGAGGAATTTTTACCCCCATCATCAAAGAGACGTACAGGAATTAAACACACACTTGTACAAAGATAAAGAGCTCTTGCACACTTTCACACACTCACTCTGCCTTTTACAAATAAACAGCTGCTCTGGTTCGTTGTTCAGACCACATGACCTCAGTAGGATTTTGTAGTGTAGTGAGTGGCCATTTTGGATTTTTATTTTCACTAAGAAATTAATAGAAATATTTTAACATTACTGGTCCAAATCTACTTTATATGTGACTTTAAACACTCGGCAGTGGAGCTGAGCACTTACTGATGCATGTTTGTGACAGAAATTCTAAAAGATTGTTGTACAGCAACGTTTCAATTGGTCAAGATGGGGAAGGAGTCTCCAATTACATCATTTTGCAGAGATAAAGCTTTACCATTTCTGAAAAAAAACGTTCCTTCTTTTTTTTTTTTTTAGAAGACACAAGTAAAGCCTGGCTTAAACTCTCAGATTTTTTTGCGAAAGTGATCCGAAGACTTGTTCAGAGATTTACGTCATCAATCCGTGACGTGGTCAGTAACCTGCGTTCTCTGATTAAATGCTAGCTAGCAGCAAACGAACGTCATCCAAACACTTGCTTCCCCTCCATAACCTAATAAGTTTCCCTTCTTGCTGTCCTGTACACTGGACTTTTGACATTTGCTCAAGTTGTCAAGCTAATTGCATCATCAGTTTTAGCCCTTTCGATGAGCTGTTAGGTTTGCTGGTCTAAAATCTACCGACACTGACAGAAGTTTATAGGATGATGATGGTCTTTAATCGGCTGTCAGTGAACATGTCAAACTAGCGATCAAAGATGACATTTTAGCGTAGAATGATAGGAATTTTTTTAGGATTATCAAATTTTCTCTCAGATCGTGTCCAAACTCACACACTGTTTGCCCGACTTTAGTCATGGAGGAATGTGGATAGCTGCTGGAATGAAAGTGAGAACAGAAACAATTAGAAATTTAGTTGGAATAAAAGTAATAAAGCAGACTATTAATGCAACTCGATAAAGTTTTTGGTGGTAACTGCAGCTGTGCTTCATCACAGCAGCCCGGTGTTGATTATTTTTCCCCATCACAGCACAACCCTAAGAGGGTGGATTTTTACATGGTACATTTAAAGATCGACATTTATTAAAAACGAAATCTTGAACTCACAAACTCAGTTGTGTGTTTCACAAAGGACAAAGTATGACTTTTGTCTATCGTCGCAAGAGTAAAGAAATAACGAGAACATTACAGACGGGACTAACCAGAAGAAAATTAAAGCTAAAATTAAGAAGTGGCAAACATCAGCCGCAAAAAGCACATTGGTTTCTTTTTCTCACATGAATAGATAGAAAAAGTGGCGCTAATGATAGAGTGTGTGTGTGTGTATGTTTCACGTGTTTTAAGTCAGCTGTGTGTGTATTCAGAATTGTGTATTTTCAGAAATGTTTTGTGTTAGTATATATCTATGGTCAGAAGTATGTGTGTTCAGCAATGTGTGTGTTCTGAAATGTTTTTTGTTAGTGTATATCTATGGTCAGAAGTATTTGTTCAGAACTGTGTGTGTTCAACAATGTTTTGTAGCCTATTTTTTATGTTCATGTGTCTCTTATGTGTGTGTGTGTGTCTTAAGCAATCTGTGTGTTCAGCAATATTTTGTGTTATGTTCAGAAGTGTGTGTGTTTAGCAATGTTTTGTGTTTGTGTATATCTATGTTCAGAAGTATGCGTGTTCAGCAATGTGTGTTTTCAGCATTGTTGTGTTAGTGTAGCCTATTTCTATGTTTAGAAGAATGTGTGTGTGTTCAGCAATGTGTGTTCAGCAATGTTTTGTGTTTGTGTATATCTATGTCCAGAAGTATGTGTGTGCGTGTTCAGCAATGTGTGTATTCAGCAATGTTTTGTGTTAGTGTATATCTATGATCAGAAGTATGTGTGTGTGTGTTTTCAGAACTGTATGTGTTAAGCAATGTTTTGTGTGCCTGTTTATGCATGTATGTGTTCAGAAGTGTGTGTTTAACAACGTTTTGTGTTTGTGTATATCTACGTTCAGAAGTGTGTGTGTGTGTGTGTGTGTGTGCGTGTTTATGTATGTATGTATGTGTTCAGAAGTGTGTGTGTGTTCAATCATCTGTCCGTATAAGTGTTTAGCATTACTTGTGTGCTCAGTTGTGTGTGCTCAAGGAATTAGCATCAGGAAACACCACACACACCAAATTGTTTCACACATTAAGTTATGCTTTCACCCTGAGATGCTCAAGTATCGTCTCTCTGCTGCGCCGCTGTATTATACTGATGATAGATGATGGGTTACGCTTTTATATAAGAAAAAACTTAAATAAATGATTTACGACTCAAATATACGTGTGAAAACCATCCAATAATAATCACAACTAAAACTAACTGGGTGACATTGTGACACTTACAACATTTGGCAGACGTCCTTATCCAGGGCAGCTTACATTTATCCATGAGAGCAGTTAAGGGTCTTGGTCAGGGGCAGTTATGTGGTGTTGGGAATCGAACCCATGACCTGCTGATTAGCAGTCCTACATCCTTAACACTTTTCTCATGATTAACATATTTTCACACGTTAAAAACAGCTAACTGATTAATTTCACATAGTTTTTTTTTAGCATAAATAGATAGAAAAAGTGGCGCTGATGATCAGATCAGATTCGGTTAGAGAGTGTGTGTGTGTGTGTGTGTGTGTGTGTGTGTGCGTGTCGGTTTCATGCCTTTTTAGTCAGCTTTGAGTGTGTGTTTGTGTATGTCTGTGTGTTTAAAGGTGTGTGTATTAGGAATTGCGTATTTTCAGTAATGTTTTGTGTTAGTATATATCTATGTTCAGAAGTGTGTGTGTACAGCGATGTGTGTGTGTTCAGTAATGTTGTGTGTTAGTGTATATCTATGTTCAGCACTGCGTGTGTGTTCAACAATGTTTTATGTTAGTATAGCCTATTTCTATGTTCAGAAGTGTGTGTGTGTGTGTGTGTCTTAAGCATGTCTTTTTTTTTAACCATATAAGCAGTTAAGGGCCTTGGTAAAGGGCCCAGCATTGGCAGTTAGGTGTGTTGGGAATTGAACCCATGATCTTCTGATTATCTTCTGTCCTTTTCCAGAGCGACTTACATTTATCTCAGTTATACAACTGGGCAAGTGGGAGTTAAGGGCCTTGCTCAGGGGCCCAGCGGTGGTAGCTTGGTGGAGCTAGGAATCGAGCCACAATCTTCGGGTTGGTAGTCCAACACCTTAACCATGAGCCACCACTATTCCCATATATTTATTTATTTTATTTACATTTCTGGCATATGACAAATCCTCTTACTCTGAGCGACTTAATTTTTCTAACTGGTTGAGCAGCTAAGGGTTAAGGGCCTTTCACAGGTGTCAAACTGGTGGTCCTGGGAATTGAACACGAGATTTTTTTCGATCAGCAGTCCAGCATCTTAACCCCCTCTGCTATAATTTTCCCTTATATTAGAAGTAGTAGTGCAGTGGTTAAGGTGCTGGACTGCTAACTGGAAGGTTTGGGTTCGAATCTCAAGCTCTTAACCCCGCTTTGGATAAGGGCGTCTGTCAAATGCTGTAAATGTGAATTAGGGCCAGTTGTGGCTTAAATGGTTAAGGCACTTAAGGAGTTGTTGACTGGAGGACCAGGAAAACCGGCACCTTAAACACTGCTACCGTTTCCTCTTTTACTAGAATTGGTAGCTCAGTGGTTAAGATGTTGGACTGCTAATTAAAAGATTAGGGTTCGATTCTTAGCACCACTAAGTCACATTTACAGCATTTTGGCAGACGTCCTTATCCAGAGCGACTTACATTTATCTCTTCTATACAACTGAGCAATTGGGGGGGGGGGGGGGGGGGGGGGGGGGGGGGGGGGGGGGGGGGTGGGGGGGGGGGGGGGGTGTTAAGGGCCTCGCTCAGGGGCCCAGCAGTGACAGCATGGTGGTGCTGGGAATCAAAAAAAACCCAGAATCCCAGAATCTTTCAATTAGCGATCCAACACTTTAACCACTGTGCTACAACTTCCCCATTAGCAACACTGGGCCCCTGAGCAAGGCCCCTAAACCCCTAATTGCTCAGTATAAAAAAGATCAATGTAAGTCACTCGGTAAAAAAGGTGTCTGGCAAAATACCTACTAATTCCTAGTCTTAATTGGGATCTCTAAAAGGGCAAAAGACAGGAGGGGGACACCCTGGACAGGTCACCAGTCCATCACAGGGACACACACTCACTCCTATGGGCAATTTAGAATCACCAATCAATCTAACATACATGTTTTTTGGACTGTGGGAGGAAACCGGAGAAACCCGGAATAAACCCACACAAGCACAGGGAGAACATGCAAACTCCACACAGAAAGACCCCTGCAGGGGAATCGAACCCAGGACCTCCTTACTACTACTAATAATAATAATAAATAAATAAAAATTATTGTTATTATTATTATTATTGTGTTTATATCCAGAGATTCTGCTCCAGTGAAATAACCTCAGATTAATTCAAGATATTTAACTAAAAACTGTCTAAAAGTAAAAATAAAAAAAATTCAGAGCTCAAGTTAACAAAAAAAACGAGTTAAAACGAGTTGGGAAAAAGTTTTGCCAGCCCTAAAAAAAAAGTTTAAACAATAAATAAATAAATAAAACAAACAAACAAACAAACTCTTTACAACAAAAATATGTTTTTGTTTAAGTTAAAGGGAAACTTTTATTTAATAAAAGCAGCATTTCTCTAAATCAGACCCAAACCTCTGCGCCGGATTCTGTGATCCGACACACCCTCAGGAGTATCCAGAAAGAGAAAAAAGAAAGAAAAGAGAGAGAAAGAAAGAATAAATAAAGTTTATAAATCGAGCAGATAAACAGGGTGAATGAATGTAAGTTAGTTTTAAGCAGTGAGTTTACAGTCCTGATTTCCTGTCCGTGTTTCTTCGCCCTGTTCCCGACAATAGACCAGCGCGCGCACGCGCACACACACACACTCACACTCTCTCTCTCTCTCTCTCTCTCTTTCGCATCTATTTTCCACTTTATCCTGTGTTTTACCTGGACATAGTTGGTCTCGCAGTAATCCGCGACCCTGCTCAGGTTTTGGTAGCTCTCCAGTAAAGCTCTTTTCCCAGCAGGAATCTCTTCCTCTAACAACATCTGCAGCTCTGCCATCTTACATGTCTCCGCATACTAAACTCCTGCTCTTCCCTTTGATTGAAGCCACACAAACCCGGGCCCTGAAACACACACTCACTTACACACACACACACACACACAAGAGAGGAGAGGGAAAAAAAAAAAGAAAGAGAAAAGCTCCCTCTTCTGGTGCTCGGGAGTCCTTGCAAGAGAGTTGTGAACACGCATACTAGCATACTAACTAGTAGACATCACCCCGGCGAGTGCACTATTTATAACACACTGTATAGTACGCTAGCACACAGGTTTACGTTACTTTGGAGTCGCGCAGTGACACCCGGAAGTAAATCGTTAAACTAATTCGAGGATTTTTAAAAAATGTAATTCTATTATTATTATTATTATTTTTTTTTTAGCAGTAGAAGTAGTAGTAGTATTAGTGGTAGTAGTATCGATTTTTCTGTTATATTATTTGGTGTCTACGGATCCTCGCTAGCGAGCTGTGAACATACATACTAGCATACTATCCAGTACGCATCACCCCGGAGAGCGCACTATTTCTAACACACTGTACGCATGGTTACGTTTCTTCTGAGTCGTGCAGTGACACCCGGAAGTAAATCGTTAAACTAATTCGAGCGTTGTTTTTTTTTTTTTTTTTAGATTTTATTTCTTTTTTAAATTATTATTATTATTATTATTATACGTGTTATAATTTTATTGTTGTGTTGTTTCAGATTTCTACAGACATTATTATTATTTTAAGTTGTAGTAGTAGTAGAAGTATTAGTAGTAGTAGAGAATTATTATTAGTATAGAATACTCTTTTATGTTGTTTTGGTGTCTACGGACTCCCGTTAGCGCGATATAAATTTCAAACAGTTTGGAAATTAAAATATATTTAATTCCGTGAAGTTGTGAAATTAAGTGAAATGATGTGAACGCCAGGCTATGCTGTTTACTCCGGTACAGTAGGTGGCGATATTCACCAGATAAGTCATTGTTGTAACCCCCCATAAAACAGAATAAGGGCAGCGACATCATAAAGTAAATCATCAAAGAACACATACAAACAATTTGTGCCTGGGGTTAAGAGCTGTTTTTGTGTGTTTCTTTTTTCTGGCACAACTAACTATTTTATTTTATTTTATTATTTAACACGATACAGTTACAGATTAATTCAGTTTAACACAATGATAAAAAGAAAATAAAAAAAAATAAAAAACACACTTGTTAAAATAATGTACTTTTATAACATAAGGGATTTTAAAAAATAGATTCACAGCTTAACTTTATTGTATAGTTGTGTCACTTTGTTATTTTGTGGGGGTTTTTTCGTTATGTACAATTAGTGTCTTATTTTTATTAAAATAATTAAAATTAGGATTTTCAATATCATTTGCATTTTGGAATAAAATATTTACTATATATAATTAATATAAATACACAAAATTTAATCATTAACCTTATTATTATAATATAAAATATGTTTAATTGAGTTGCATTAAAATTATTGTACAGTTTATAATTAAAGACAGCCAAAAGGCATCAAAAATAATTTTGTGTAAATACAATCATAAAACAAGTGAATGATGGTTATATTCTTTTTTCCAAAAAAAATAAAATAAAATAAAATAAATAAATCCACATCTCTGTAAAACTTTGTACTATGGTTGTCTAGAGGTTGCCACTGCAACACCTGGAAGTAAATTAGTTTTTTAAAAAAAATCTTTAATATTTATTAAAAATTCTATTTTTATACAGATATTTGATTTGACTGTACGTTGCTTTCTTTTTTATATTAATAATTTGTTGTAGTTGTATTAATTACTCTCTTATTAAAACACCCGCTCTCTAGAACACTAAGTTTCAGTGAACATGATGTTTTTCTAAATATATTTACACCTTAATTAAATCAGGAATAATTATATATTAGCAATTTTAATACATTTTAAAGTTGTTGGAAACGTCAGAAAACACAGCAGGAATTAAAGTAATTATATTAATACTGATAATATTAAGTTAAATGTTCAGTGTTTTCATACGATATGTATATAAATTATTTACTCGAAAACATTATACTAACTTCAGAATATTTATTGTTACTTGTGAAAACAAACAAATAAATAAACAAATAAACGAATAAAAGAAGCAGCACCAATTGGGATATGTAGTTTTACGACAACCCGTTTAATCCGGTCGCAAAAACAATAATCTATTTTTGCAAATATAACAAACTAATTCTAACATCAGTTAAACATCATATAATATTATTATTTAAATAAAATAATGAATAAATGTTCGTGTACGGTTTTAAATACTTAAATGTTTTGTAGGGCACGAAAAAAAGTCGCTGAGCTAACTACATTTCCTGGTTAGCGCGACCCCCATGCAATGCATTGTGGTACGTGTAGTTTTAAAATCAAGTTTCTGCGTCTTTTATAATTAGCATAAAACTACAATTCCCAGATATCCGTTAAAGCTGTCATTAGGGGTTTTGTCGCTTGTTCAGGTTTCCGAAGTCTCTTCCTTCGCAGGTGCTAAACAAATGGTAAGAGATTGAGTTGTTATCGTTGTTGTGTTTGTTTATTTTTTATTTATATTGTTTTAACGCGTTGTTTATGAGTTTTTTATGGTTGATCGAAATTTGCGTGTCTGACACGCGGCCTAATTTGATGTTTCGTTAAGGACGTTTGGTAAATATTCCGGTTTGTTTATGTTTTATTCGCGCATAAAACCATGCAAATAATCGGCATTTAATAATAATCAACTGATGCAGCAGAATTTTAATAAATAACACACTTTTCATGCCTTTTTTTTTCTGACATCTTACTGAAAACTTCATCTCCTCCTCTGTTTCTTCTCCTCTCCAGGTTTAATTTGACAATTTGATCATTTATTTTTGATTAAAGTCGTGATGGAGGACGAAACCCGATCCATCCATGAGCAGAGGTTTGATGCTGCAGTGAAAGTGATTCAGAGTCTACCTGCGAACGGTGAGTCGACTCCTGAATCAGCTGCGAGTCTGCAGGATTAATTAATATAACTAATAAATTAAAATAAGGTATAAATTAAAATGGAATTGGGGTGCAGTTATTTTACTAATTATTCAGTAGGGTTAGAGTAATTATTATTATTTTAATTAGTTACAATATTATGTACATATATTACTATTTATTAATATTTATTTATTTCACTAATAAAAATAATGATTTATCATTATCTAGTATTTTGTTTGTAGCTGTGTAAAATAAATCTTTCCCGCACTTTGGCTTCGTTTTACACCTTTATTCAGCGCGACAGACATTTATCTCCTTTTTACAACCGAGCAATTAGGGTCTAAGGGCCTTGCTCAGGGGCCCAGCAGTGGCAGCTTGGTGGTGCTGGGAATCGAACTCGGATCCTTCAATTAGTGGTCCAACAGATTTACCACTGAGCCACCATTTCCCACTACAGCGCCACACTGGTTAAAGCACGCTATTGCAGGCGGTTACATTAGAAGAAACGTATATTTAACAACAAAAATATTACAACATCCCAACTATTTTTGTTGCGATGTCGACTCATCGCTTCAGCGCTACTAACAGATTGTTTACAAGCTATTCTATTCTATATTCTATTCTATATTCTATTCTATTCTATAATCTATTCTATATTCTATTCTATCTATTCTATATTCTATTCTATATTCTATCTATATTCTATTTCTTATTATTCTATTCTATTCTATTCTATATATTCCAGTATCTATTCTTATTCTATTCTATATTCTATTTCTAGTTATCTATTCTATTATATTCTATTCTATTCTATTCTATTCTATTCCAGTTATTCTATTCTTCTATTCTTTCTATTCTATTCTCTTCTATTCTATTTATTCTATTCTATTCTATTCTTTCTATTCTATTCTATTCTATTCTATTCTATTTATCTCTTCTCTTTCTATTCTATCTCTTCTATTCTATTCTATTCTATTCTATTCTATTCTATTCTATTCTATTTCTATTCTATTCTATTCTATTCTATTCCAGTTATTCTCTTCTCTTCTCTTCTCTTCTCTTCTATTCTATTCTTCTATTCTATTCTATTCTATTCTATTCTATTCTATTCTATTCTATTCTATATTATATTCTTTCTTTCTATTCTATTCTATATCTATTCTATATTTCTATCTATTCTATTCTATTCTTTTCTATTCTATTCTTTTATCTATTCTTATTCTATTCTATTCTATTCTAGTCTATTCTCTTCTTTCTCTTCTATTCTATTAGTCTCTATCTTATTCTATCTCTTCTATTCTTATTCTATCTATTCTATTTTCTATTCTATTCTATTCTATTCTATTCTATTCTATTCTATTCCATCTATTCTATTCTATTCTATTCTATAGATTCTATTCAGTTATTCTATTATTCTTTCATTCTATTCTCTCTATTCTATTCTATTCTATTCTATTCTATTCTATTCTATTCTATTCTATTTCTATTCTATTCTATTCTATTCTATTCTATTCTATTCTATTCTATTCTATCTAGTTATTCTAACTTCTTTCTATTTCTATCTCTTCTATCTTCTCTTCTTCTCTATTCTATTCTTCTATTCTCTTCTATTCTATTCTCTATTCTATTCATTCTATTCCAGATTCTATTATTATCTATTCTCAGTTCTATTCTATTCTATTCTGTTCTGTTCTGTTCTGTTCTGTTCTGTTCTATTCTATTTTATTTTATTCTATTCTATTCTATTCCAGTTATTCTCTTCTCTTCTCTTCTCTTCTCTTCTATTCTATTTATTCTATTTATTCTATTCTATTCTTATTTATTCTATTCTATTTTATTCTATTTTATTCTCCTATTCTATCTATTCTATTCTATTCTATTCTATTCTATTCTATTATTCTATTCTATTCTATTCTCTTGCTAGTTATTCTCTTCTCTTCTCTTCTGCTTTATTCTATTCTATTCTATTCTATTCTATTCTATTTATTCTCTATTCTATTCTATTTATTCTATATTCTATTCTATTTCTATTCTATTTTATTCTATTCTATTCCAGTCTATTCTCTCTTCTATTCCTATTTATCTATCTATTCTATCTATTCTATTCTATTTATCTATTCTTCCATTTCCAGTCTTTCTCTTCTCTTCTCTTCTCTTCTCTTCTCTTCTCTTCTATCTTCTTATTCTATTTTATTCTATTTTATTTTATTATATTCTATTCCAGTTATTCTCTTCTCTTCTCTTCTCTTCTCTTCTCTTCTCTTCTCTTCTTTCTCTTCTGTTCTATTGTTCTATTCTATTTTTCTATTTCTATTCTATTCCTATTCTATTCTAGTTATTCTCTAGTTCTCTTCTTAATCTTTATTATCTTCTCTTATTTCTGTTTATTCTCTTCTCTTCTCTTCTCTTCTCTTCTCTTCTCTTCTTTTATTCTATTCTATTCTATTCTATTCTATTCTATTTTATTCTATTCTATTCCAGTTATTCTCTTCTCTTCTCTTCTCTTCTCTTCTCTTCTCTTCTCTTCTCTTTTATTCTATTTTATTCTATTCTTTTCTTTCTATTCTATTCTATTCTATTTTATTCTATTCTACAGGGTGACCCATAAGTTTCCATACATAAGAAAAATAAACATTTTTCTATGAAAATTATTTTCCCAGATCTGATCCCACTTAATTTTTATCTTTGAGGGCATTTGAAGATCATAGTGTATCAGGAGAGGATACAAAACATAACATAACACATCTCAAGGAACGTATCACCAACCCCATTACAAGCAGAACTCCAGCTGTGCTTAGGCGTGTTCTTCAGCAGTGGAGGAAACGCATGTGTTGTCAAAACAATGGTAGTCATATAGAGCAAATTATAAAAATAAAAATGGTTTTTATTATAAAAAGTTTGTTTTTAATTTTTTTTTCTATGTATGGAAACTTATGGGACACCCTTTTCTATCCTAGTTAAAGTAATTCTACTCTAGTTTACTTTATTCTTTATATATTTTAAAAATATATTTTTTCCTACTTTAGTTTATTCTATCACTCTTTTTCTACTCTTTACTTTTACTCTCTTCTATTATCTTCTCCTTTATGCTACTCTACTCTATTCTATTTTACTCTTTCCTATTCTTAACTCGTTTTACTCTCTTCTCTTTTTTATCTCTCTTTCTTTATTTTATTTTACTGTCTTATATTATACATATCAATTCTTTTCTACTTTATTTAATTATACTATTTATCACTGTTCCATATTCTATTCCTTTATTACTCTACTTGAATCTATTCTACTCTATTTTATTTTTTTTCTACTGTAATATATTTTCTTCTACACTATTATTTTATTTTTTCTTCTACTTTTTATTATCCTTCTTAACTCCTTTATTTTATATAACCAAGTTCTATTTCACTCCTCATTACTTAAATTAAATCTATTCTATTCTAATCTAGTTTACTTTATTCAGTATAGAAGTATATACTGTAATATATTTTCTTCTATTTTTCTTCTTTTTTATTTTATTCTACCCTGCTCTATTTTTCTACTTTTTATTATCCTTCTTGTTTTTTCTCTTCTCCTTTATCCTACTCTACTCTATTCTATCCCTTACTTTATTACTCTCGTTAACTCTATAATCTACTCTATTTTACATTATTCTGTAAATTTACTGTAATATTAGTAATTCTACTTGATTGTTCTTTTTTAAAGAAATAATTCCACCCTAAACTTTTTAATTCTATCTTTTATTCTTTTATTCTTTATAACACTCTATTGTATTTTACGCTTTCCTACTCTACCTAACTTCAATCTTTTCTATTCTGTTCTTTTCTATTCTCTTCTATGACTTTATTCTACTGTAATATATTTTCATCTACTCTAATCTGCTCTATATAACTTTATGCAAACTCTATAACTGTTCTACTTTACTTTATTTTGTCTAATTTAACCTCTATTTTAATCTATTCAATTCCAATTCTACTCCATTCTGTTTTCTCTTCAGTCACCTCCACTGTACCTTTTTTATTTGTTTCCACTTTTTATCTCTATTTTATTTTACTCTATTGTATTGGATCATATATTATTCTACTATAACATTTGTATGAAAGCAATAGCACACATCGGTTCTGTGTTCTGAATCTATGCAGTGTCGTTATCCTTGTTAATACTCGAACACGCGCTCTGATGATTCGCTGGACGATTTGAAACTCACGACACACCATCTGATTTTGCAGGTTCCTTTCAGCCGTCCAAGGAAATGATGCTGAAATTCTACAGCTACTACAAGCAAGCTACTCAGGGCCCGTGCGACATTCCCCGCCCAGGGTTCTGGGATCCTGTCGGCAAAGTCAAATGGTACACCTCACCTCCTGTTCTCTTCTCCTCACATTACATTAATGCTTTTTTTTATCTTTCTCATAAACAGATGTTATAATTTACTTGCTGTTATGTGTTAAGACGCTATCCCAGTTTACATGCACGCATTTTTTTGTCATTCTGATTGAATTGTTTCGTTTTCACTGCGATCTCCGCCCTACGCATGACGCCAGCAGACGTGCATACAGTCAAGCCAGAAATTATTCACACCCCTGGCGAATTCTGACTTAAAGTTACTTTTATTCAACCAGCAAGTTTTTTTTGACCTGAAATGACACAGGCTTCTCCCAAAAGATAATAAGACGATGTACAAGAGGCATCATTGTGGAAAAAAATATTTCTCAGCTTTTATTTACATTTAATATGGGATGTCCAAAATTATTCATACCCCTTGCAAACTGTCCCAGTCTATGGGCAAATCCAAATATTACACCATTATTACCCTGATTCATTGGGAACAGCTGTTTTAATCAACTCAACAGGTGAAAAACAGAAGCTCTCTGCTGTTGGTTTGTGGACAGTCATGGCTAAGACAAAGGAGCTCACTGAGGACCTGCGGCTGTGTGTATATATTATATATATATATATATATATATATGATATATATATATATATATATATATATATATATATATATTATATGTACAACATATCCCTGCTACATTTACGTGGAGCATTTTATTCAGATTAAACCAATTGTAATCAGAAAACAATGTTCTATGTAAACAGGGCTATAGTGTCTTATGCTAAAGAAAGTGTTAATTTTTGCCACTAAACATTTATACAAACTTATGGCTGGCTGGCTGTTGCCTCAAACTGTTACTGACATTAGTGTTTATAATGTTCCTATAAGCAAAAATTATGACATCATTCCTAATAAAGTGTTTAGAATTTCGATAGGTTTATGTATGTATACTTGTGTGTATGTGTATATATATATAGTTATATATAAGTTTTACCCCCACACACACACACCACACACACACACACATTGTGCTCCAAATGAGATTTGTTTTTCCCAGCTGTAACAGATGTTTCTGGAAATAAATGGCAGCGTGAACTTTATCATCACTCCAAAGTTCATTCACACTGCTTAGTTTGCTTTTACACACCGACTGCCTGCAGTTAAAAACATAAAAAAAATAAACTTCTCGTGTCTTTTAGGGAAAAAAATAGGAGTGGAAAACACCACTAACCAGAGCAGTCATCGGAAATATAAAGGAATATTTTGTTACATATGGAGTTGTATGAGTCTCGGGAAAAGCCTTTAAAATCTGTGTGTGTGTGTTTGGTGTGTGTGTGTGTGTTTGGTGTGTAGGGATGCATGGAACACACTTGGAGATATGCCAAAGGAAGAGGCCATGATGGCGTATGTGGATGACCTCAAGCTGGTAATGCTGCTTATTTGTATGTACATTTTACGGTCATTACGTCCTTATAAAAGTTTCTAAAAGGTTTTTTTTTTCTGTGCAGATTCTTGAAAGCATGCCCATGACTGAACAGGTGGAAGAGCTGCTGCAGGTTCTCGGGCCGTTTTACGAGATCGTAGATGACAAGAAGAAGAAAATCAACCAAATATCAGACCTGACTGCAGGTAAGAGTTGAGATCCTCTCTGAAGGAGGCGTGGCTTTTATTCCTGTTGTTCTTACTGAAGGAGGCGTGGCTTTTATTCCTGTTGTTCTTACTGAAGGAGGCGTGGCTTTTATTCCTGTTATTGAAGGAGGTGTGGCTTTTATTCCTGTTATTGAAGGAGGTGTGGCTTTTATTCCTGTTATTGAAGGAGGTGTGGCTTTTATTCCTGTTATTGAAGGAGGTGTGGCTTTTATTCCTGTTATTGAAGGAGGTGTGGCTTTTATTCCTGTTATTCCCACTGAAGGAGGTGTGGCTTTTATTTCTGTTATTCTTACTGAAGGAGGCGTGGCTTTTATTCCTGTTATTGAAGGAGGTGTGGCTTTTATTCCTGTTATTGAAGGAGGTGTGGCTTTTATTCCTGTTATTCCCACTGAAGGAGGTGTGGCTTTTATTTCTGTTATTCTTACTGAAGGAGGCGTGGCTTTTATTCCTGTTATTGAAGGAGGCGTGGCTTTTATTCCTTTTATTAAAGGAGGCATGGCTTTTATTCCTGTTATTCTTACTGAAGGAGGCGTGGCTTTTATTCCTGTTATTCTTACTGAAGGAGGCGTG
This sequence comes from Bagarius yarrelli, assembly GCA_005784505.1. Classification (NCBI taxonomy): domain Eukaryota; kingdom Metazoa; phylum Chordata; class Actinopteri; order Siluriformes; family Sisoridae; genus Bagarius; species Bagarius yarrelli. The sequence continues at coordinate 654,379 of VCAZ01000068.1, forward strand.
GCTTTTATTCCTGTTATTCTTACTGAAGGAGGCGTGGCTTTTATTCCTGTTATTCTTACTGAAGGAGGCGTGGCTTTTATTCCTGTTATTCTTACTGAAGGAGGCGTGGCTTTTATTCCTTTTATTAAAGGAGGCGTGGCTTTATTCCTGTTATCTGTTATTAGGCTTTTATTCTGTCTTACTGAAGGAGGCGTGGCTTTTATTCCTGTTATTCTTACTGAAGGAGGCGTGGCTTTTATTCCTGTTATTCTTACTGAAGGAGGCGTGGCTTTTTATTCCTGTTATTATAGGAGATGTGGCTTTTATTTCTGTTATTATAGCATGCGTGGCTTTTATTTCCGTTATTATAGGAGGCGTGGCTTTTATTCCTGTTATTCTTACTGAAGGAGGCGTGGCTTTTTAAGTTTGTAAGCCACTAAAGGCATGACTAGCTCACAATATAAAGAATTACATCATCACACCACATCTGTCTTCAATACAGTTTATATATATGTATAACTGATGTTCTGTTAACCTTTTGTGTTGCATTATTTTTAAATCATTTTTCATACTAACATGATGTGTCTTTGGTTCGGTGCACAGCCCAGTTGGAAAAATTTGCTAGACAGCTGGAAGGCAAGTGTGTAGTAAATATTACCCCCTGTGATCCTCCTTCTACACTAATGCCCCTAGTGTCATTCTATGATTAGTGCTGGTTCCTAAATCCCAAATGGGTTTGTTTGTCTTACTGTTTAGAGTAGTTTGTGCCAGTGTGAATGATGTTAGACTAGATTTTAACCCCTGTGTAATTTATGTAGTGAAGAATCAGTGATATGACACCATGTGATGATTGCTGATCTCCAGGCATCGGCGACATGATGGCGGCACCTCCAAAGAGTGTCACAAAAAGCATCGTCAGAACCCTGGAAATGAACGGCACCTTGGACGGCTGCGGTCTCCACAAAGCAGACCCCCCGAAGGTTAACACAAAGGAGATCAAGGAGCAGGAGGACGGAGGTGAGGACGATGAAAAAGATGAAGATGACAGCGGAGATGACGAGAACGAGGAGGAAGGAGAAGAAAGCAAACGGCTGCATACAGGTAACTGAGCATAAATAAAACTTTAAAAAAATTATGCATAAATTTAAATATTATTTTAATTAACATTTCATGCTTGTTTTAGCTATGAAGAAAAGACTTTCGTCAGGAAAAGGACTTCCGAATGGTGATATAGATCATGGTGCGCCTCCTGTGATGAACGGGACACACTGCTCTAAATCGTCTCTAAACAGAGACACTGAGGAAAATGGCGAAGAGGTCCAGCATGGTAACGGCCACGCTAAAGGTGCTCATTAAAGCAAACTGCTAATAATTAAATACGCCTGAAATCACTTTGGGTTACGCTGTTACTAAAAAATAATTAACAGCAGGATGGTGTGTTACTTTTCTTGTGTTACAAGACGAATTTATCTTCTTATAGAAAATATCGCCATAGCAACTGTTACAATCTTTCCTTAGCTGAATAACATCTCTATTAGTTTAGTATGAAACTTGCCTGCCGTACAAGTTTCTGGGCTGAAACTATTAGCCGACAACATTGTAATGTAAACCAACCGAACCTGTAGAGTGGGAGCAAGTTTTACACAAGTACTTACGCAATCCGGCGCACAATACAATCATAGCTAAGTTCTTTTTTTCATTCTTTGCTAGGGGTGTTAGCGTTAGCTTTAGCTACTTAAGCTACTCCACTCAAAAGATTTAACTTTCCTAGACAGGTAAATAAACTGACGTATAGATAAATAAACTGACTTATAAATAAATAAACTGACGTATAGATAGATAGACTGTTGCATAGATAGATAGATAGATAGATAGATAGATAGATAGATAGATAGATAGACTTTTAGACAGACAGATAGACATATAAACTGTTAGACAGATAGATAGCTTGTTAGACAGACAGGCAGACAGATAGATGTAAAGATAGATAGATAGACCTACATATAGATAGACCGACTTATAGTTATGTAGGTAGACAGATGTATAGACGGACATATAGATAGACCGACTTATAGTTATGTAGGTAGACAGATGTATAGACGGACATATAGATAGACCGACTTATAGTTATGTAGGTAGACAGATGTATAGACGGACATATAGATAGACCGACTTATAGTTATGTAGGTAGACAGATGTATAGACGGACATATAGATAGACCTACATATAGAGAGACCGACTTATAATTATATAGGTAGACAGATGTATAGACCGACATATAGATAAATAAAATAACTTTATTTGATTGCGATTTTTTTCTAGATGATCACAACGACATGCGCAGCACTCATCAGGTGGCCTCCGACTCAGACAGCGAGGATTACTGCGACTCCATGGACCAGTTTGCTGCAGAGGAGGTGAGAACGAGTGTGGAAACTGGACTCCATCCAGCCTCACTCCTACTGTGATACTGTGAATCCAGTATGAGGTGTTCTGAAAGCGAGGACATCTGCATGCATTATACATCAAGCAAAGTATGCAGCTTGTCTCGTTGTTGTTGGACAGTTAAAAGGGTGAACTCACCTAAACTGGAAAAAAACCATCAGAGTTAGCTAGGGGTGTGTAGAGTAGCCAAAGGTTTTACCTAATTATAACTACTTATAGAAATGGTTTATAACTCAAGTTAAAGTATTTATGTTTAGAGTTAATTGAGTATTAAAAAAGTAATGAAATCTGGAATATGAGAGTCACTCCTCCAGTGTTGAGTTATTAGTTACTTTGGATCTGATTAAATGAAGAGAAAATCCAGAATCTGATATCAGCACTCTTTTTAGTCACACATATAATTGTTCGTTTCACTTCCTGGAGTGTGTAAACTGATTGAATGTAAAGTCATGTGTGTTTCTGTCTCTACTGATCTTCTTTTTCTCCGTCTTCAGTTATTATTTTATAAAATGAGCGGGTTTCACGTACAAACTTTAGACGACTGCAGTCTATCATAAGACTCGTCATCTTATTACACGGAACATGATGGAAACTAAAGATTAAAATGCCAATGTTGTTATTAACATTTTATAGTAATGGGAAAATGACAAAATTTAGCGAAGTAGAAGTAAATTTCTGCAATTAAAAATAAATTTGAGTGAAAGTAAAATTAACACCAGTTAAACTGATGCTTAAAAGTACCTTTTTTTTTTTTTACAATAAATTTACCTAAGTAATTGTATCGAAGTAAATATAACGCATTACGACCCACCTCCTGTTTTAACTCTGTCTGTTCCAAAGTACTGACACTGGAGGCTCCTTTCTTTAATTATTGACTCCTCACAGAAATCTTTAACATATCACTCTGCGGCTAACATGACAGAACGAGCGCATTAATATAACCCTGTGATTTTCAGCTGCGCTACTGTCTGTTTGGGCTGGTGCTAAAGCCGGTACCCAATCGAAAACCGGCCTTGCCTTTCCATAGAAGAAACGTTCTGTGCCGGTGCCCAGATCCACATGCCGAACCAGCCTTACACCAAATCTGATCTCGAATGGGACCCGATAAGATCCGTGGGAGGAGCTTTCAGCACAGACTCCAGTTTAAGAGGCGCTAGTTTTAAAAAACAAGGAAGCAACCAGGACAGATTAACCCAAAGAATTAAATATTTTAGTTTATTAGTGGCCAGTAGAAGGGACCAACGTTCTTCCTGGCCATTTGTTCAACGAGGAAAATTCAAGTCTAGTTAGAAAATAGTATATATATAGATAGCGGGAAAACGGCTGATGTAGTGGGTTCTACTCCCTACCAGTGCAAACATGAGACGGTTTAGAATTTAGATTTCCGTAAAAGTTTTATACAGGTCTTGTCCTAACGCTGGCTGTTATTTAGTGTTTTAATTCTGTACAGATATTTAGTTTTTTTCACCAGCCAAACCAAACTTAAAACTTCCTTTAGATATACAAAAGTCGCTTGTTTGATCTTGATAAAAGTTGATTCACGTATTTGTTCATATTTTGCTAAGCTATATTCCATTTAAGGATGCCCATAACTCATCATAAACGGTAAGATCACATAGAGCTGCATAAACAAAAACAAAATGGCAGCTAGATAGTGAAAGTGTGCACCTCTTAACTTTCCAATAGTGCAGCTCGGCCACTGCAGCGCTTCAGCTAACAAAGACACTCAAATATCCATTAGTGTGAATTAAAACTTGGATCAATTTTATCTTGTCTGTCATCTGTATGTAAAATCTCAGCAACTCATCACCAATACCTTCATTTAGGGTTCCCATCGGATTCATTTTTACTACAAACAGTATCTTAGTGTATAGTCTACTATAATAAACCTGTTTAATGGAGTGAATTTTAACATACTGGACATGTCCTATGTGCTTTATTGTATTTGGAGTAAAGAAAACATATTTTACTCTTTAATATAATAATAATTAAAATCATTATAATAGTTATTATATACAGTAGATGATCTTGTTTGTGCGTACAGCAGAGCGTGAGGGCCACTCTGGGGAAAAGCCACAGCACTCGGTGCCTTCAGGAGGAGCCGTTCTCAACACACAGAGACTCTGAGATCCTGATAAAAGGACCAGACGGCGTTCAGCGTGGAGGAGAAGACGGGAAAACGAGCGAGGAAGGGGGAGGAATGCAGAGAACCAGCATGAGCATGGGTAGAACCGACAGCACTGTGATCAGGAGAGGGCGAGGTACAGTTCTGACCATGTGAAACAGGAACATTTGATATAGTTAACCTTCTAGTAAATGTCTCTGGTCTCTGGTCTACCTCAGGCGGCAGGTCATCAGGATCAGGGGATGCAGGGACGTTACCGGGTGATGGAGATGACCAAGAGCGCCGGGGCTCCGGCGGAACCGGAGGCGTGGATCTGAACGAGCAAATTGTAACAGCTTTAACGCGACTACAGGAGGACATGCAGAGTGTCCTGGAGAGACTAAACACACTTGAGGTTCTAACAGCTTCACAGGTAAGGCCTAAAGTCAAACACTGATCGTTAGTTCCTCAAACGCAGGAACGAAGTGCTCATCATTTTAAATGTACATTTACAGCATTTGGCAGACGCCTTTATCCAGAGCGACATTTATCTCTATTTTATACGACTTGCTCAGGGACATACAGTGGTGGCTTGGTGGTGCTGGGAATCATATCTTGGTCTTTCTGGTATCAGCCACCACTTTTAAAGTGGATTCATTATTAACTGCATTAGAAATTCCTAATTTTAGGAAATTAATTTTATTAATGAACATTATTATTAGTTTTACATTTATTTCTATTAGTATTATATATCTAAAAGTTTCTAAGATTTCACATTGTTTTATATAATTGAACTAGTTGTTGGGTTTAAATAAAAATTAGAATGAATAGATTTAGAAATTGACATTATTTTCTACATTATTCACCCCCACCTCTGTAATTATCAACTTCATACCCTTATTTATTACACTGATATTCATTGTAAATAAGCCACTTATGCACTTCTGGTTAGATGCTCACTGCATTTCATTGGCTCTGTACATGTACCTTGCACAATGACTATAAAGTTGAATCTAATCTAAAATTAGATTGGAAATAATTAGCATTAGGTTTATTTTCTTTGGATTGTACTAGGAATAAATAAGTTTTATGTTTTTGAATTTGTTTTAAGGAGGTTCATGGATTAGTTTTAGATTTTGGTTTATTTTGTTAGCATTAAGTTATAAACAAAATCTGGTAGACATCTTTATCCAGACCGACATACATTATTCCTTATACAGCTGAGCAAATAGGGGTTGAGGGGCCCAGCGGTGGTGACATGGTGGTGCTGGGAATTGAACCCAGGTCTTCAAGTTGGTAGTCCAACACCTTGGCCACTGCACCACCACATCTCCCCTTTTAAGTGGGTTAATCAGGTGTATCAGATCAGGGATAGCATTTAATTACATTTAATTAATTAATATTCAGGAAATGAAACAATTATTGTGAACATGTGTGTAACCTGCTGCAAACAGTGCAAATAAACAACACAAAGCTATTAGTATTAGTTTAGTATTAATATTCGTTTAAGACAGTTAATTCCAGCTAAATTAGCACCTCTGGTTATAAACCCTGATGCCACGACAAATTAGGCCCAAAAATCCGCTCAAGTGCACAACGTGACTAGATGCCAGTTATCATAATGAACTGTTTGCCTCCATGTCTGTTGACTCTCTTGTGAATTGCAGGCGAGATCGGCGACCTTGCCCTCAGAATACCTCCTGCCTCCAGCCAGCAGGCCTCACAGGGTGGGTTATGTAACATTTGACATTTGAATCTGCCACAGAATCTCAGCCTGGCTGCACTTTGATACGTAAAGCTGAGCCAGATTTTTTGCAGATCTGCTGTAGCCGAGGACGAAGCGGTGTTTAAGAATTAATTGCTCTGATTCTGATTTATTAATTTACTTGCATGTTAACATGACTAATGATTACATGCTGATTATTTGCATAACATCTAAAAATAAATTCATAGTGTTGAAGACAATATCGGTCCAAATCTCTGACTGTTGACAGCAGTTAATAGTTAATATATTACTTTTATATCCTAATGTTTGATATTGGCGCAGAAGCCGTCCTGGTGGCCGTTCGACGTTTCCCCAGGCACCGTGGCCTTCGCTCTCGTCTGGCCCTTTATCGCACAGTGGATCATTCGCCTGTATTTTCAGCAGCGGAAAAGGTAACAGCTAGTACACTGCTTCACATCCCATGTCCTTATGATTAAGAAAGCACCCAGAATCTTTCCGAAATCTGTTCTTCTCTCATTTAAAAAAAATAAAACTAAGATTAATGCTATGTCCACTTGATTAGGAACACCATCAGCTGCATGTAGCCAATCATATCGCAGCAATACACTGTGTAAAATCCGACAGATTCTATGGACAAGAGCTTCGGTTTAATAAGCTTAGCAGTGATGAACCAAAAAAAGATCAATGGACACTGACACATTGGTATATAATTTTATTTAAAGACATCACAAATGTGACTGGGACAAAATATTTTGACATTAGACAACTAGCTAATTTTTCCATCGAGAGGTTAATGGCAATATCAGTTACCAATAGGTTTGAATTGATCCCATTAGTTAGGTCTCCAAGCAAGTTGCCACCAAGGCTGGCAACCCCCTAAGCAGTCCTTAACCAAGGCCCTTAACCATCAACTTGCCACCACTGGGCTCAAGCAAGGCCCTTAACCATCAAGTGCTCAGATGGAAAAATGGTACATCAAACAAAAATCACAGACTTTAAAAACTGTTTATTTTAAGCATTATAAAACCGCTAATGTTGTTTAGACACAACAGTTTCTTAAGTTAAACATAAAGTGGTGCAGAAAACAAAAAACATCCTGCATGAAAACCATCTACAGATTGAAACATCTTGTTGATCGGAAGATCAGCCCTTCAGTTCCCAAATGCCCCCTCTTCCAGTAATCTTCAGAGGATCAGTTTGGAGTCTGTGTTCATGGTAGGTTTAGATTGCTGTTCCTGGCTGACAGCAGAGGAACCCAATCTTCTGCTGGGGTTAGGGTATGTTGCTGCTGTAGGTCATCCAACTCAAAATTTGATGTTTTCTGAGGTCCAAAGTTGTAAAAAGTGATTATTAGAGTTACTGTAGACTTCATTCTCATATTCCATCCTGATATCTCATCAGCAAGCTGTTTCAACCTAGAGACCCTCTCACTCACATTCTGTGTTTGTGTGTGTGTGTAAAAATCCCAGATCAGCAGTTTCTCAAATATCCACGCCACCCCCCAAGAACCTACTTCAAGATTTTTTTCTTAACATGAACTCAAGCTATTGTCCTGTTTCGGCTCGATCAGATACCCGCGTCGGTGTATGAAAACTGTATCTAAAGACTGATTAACATGACTGCTATCTGATTCTCTCCTTTAGAAAGCTGCGCTGAGACGCGTGTGATGAAGAGGTCCGGGGTCCTCTGGCGTATCTCGACTCTGTTTAACTCTCTTTAACGCTTTTGCACTATGATGAAGACGCCGAGATCAGCAAGCATCGAAAACAAACTGATAGACGAATGTGTGCAGCTGCTAAAGGCTTTTTGCACCTTTATTTTGGGGGGGGTCTGATACGATAAGTGCTAAGATTTGCATTTAAAACTGCTTGGTTCGAGAAACGAGTGTAAGGATGTAGTAACGAGAACCTCTACATTGTGTTGTTAATTTTTTATTTTCATATTGAAATCTAAGGGCATTAAGATAATAGGTTAATACGGCACCCGACGGCGTAGAACTAGACGAGTCGCTCGTTCTGCTTCACCGTAAAGCTGCTACTAGTTACTAGTTACTATTAGTTCTGTAGGTATATACACATTTATACTGTATAATCGATTTACTGTTTGTAGAGAAATGATCTGTGAGATTCCAGGTTGGCTTTGTTTAGAAATCCGGACGAGTTTGTTGCATTGTAAGGATGTGTTAATGATGGACTGTGTGTTTGTATTGTGAGATTGATAAGTAACAAAAGCCATAATCACTAACGGTGCACTGATGTAGAACAGGACACATCTAACGGGGAACCATCTTCCTTTTCTGGTCTGTGATGGTGAGAACATCAAAAAAGGACCAGGGCTGAACCAAACCTTTAGGGGACCTTAAGCAGAATTTTGATTGGGGGGCTCCTCAGTGCCACCAATATGACTAATTATTTTTATTCGTTGATTATTTCCATTATCATTTCTTTGTTGTAGCTGTGCTGCTTACATCATCCCAAAGTTTTTTTATGTAATAATTACTATTGTCCAGTGACACAATATATGGGCCCCCCTGGTGGCCAGTTATGCTTTTACTTCAGTTATGCCTTAAACTGAGTATTTTCTTCAATTGAATTACTAAAGTAATTTGCATTCACACTATATGGTGAAAAGTATTGGGACACCTGACCATCACATCCATATGTTTGTTATCTTTATCGAATTTTAGATGTTAGTCTTCGTCGGCCTCCTATAATCTCTAGACATCTGTGCAGGTTGTGTCATGTGACTGTGTGGATTTGTGTTCATTCAGTTACAATAGTATTAGTGAGGTCAGACACTAATGGATGAGGAGGTTTGGGGTCTTCATGGAGATCAGTGGATTTGTGCACAGGGACATTGTCATGTTGAAACAGGGTTTCGAGTCTTGTAGTTCCATTGAATTAATAATGTAAAATAACAAAATAGACAACTGAGTGCTACAGTTTGGAAAACACACTTATGTGGATGTGTGAGAAAGTGTCCGCAAACTTTTTGCCTTTATAGTGTACAAATAATTATTTAGAGCGTATAAACGTAGTTTAAACGTATTAAACTAATTTAAAACGGGAAAAGAAGTTCCTGTTTTCCAGGTTTTAAAAAAATCCACCGAAATTCTGAAGAAAGTTTATTAATATTTTATTAATATTATTAATATTTTAATATTTAGATCAAATACTGCATCTAAATATTGTGTATCTTTAAAAAATTGTGTATTTTAGATGCATACTAGAATCTAAGACCTAATTTAAAGAGAAACTAAAGAAACACAGGCTGTACCGTTGATGGTACATGTCAGTAACAGCAGAAAAACGAAGTAAAACAGTAGCTTAGAAGTGAATAAAAAATTTACTTTGCACAAATACTTCCCTGAAATATGAATCATTAGTATCTGAATCATAGTATGGTGATTTCACACTTGGCTGTTTTTTTTTTATAAGTTAAAAGTAATTCTTAAAAAACTACACTAAAGAAAATTCACTAGTGCGTTATGTAACTTTCCACCAGCCAATTACTGACGTCTCCTCGATCTCTAAAGCATGTGGGAGTTGTGGGGAAATGGTAGTGTGGTGGTTAAGATGTTGGATTACTAACCAGATGATTGTGGGTTCCATTCCCATCACCTCTAGTTTATCTAAAATGTATATACAAACAAATATAAACAAATTTTAGTTGTAAACTGGCATGCATGCAAACTAATAACGACCGGGGGGGCTTTTTTATAATCTCACCCCAAAAAAATGTGTGTTTGTAATCTTTAGGTAATTTGCATAAATGCTGATTAAGGTACACATTATTTTGTGTGCAGATTTTAGAAAATTATCAGTGTGTGTTGTGAAGAAATGCACAGTGCATATGGAGGCCTTAGTTGCTTTGCAAGATTTTTTATTTATCTATTTTGGGGCATTTTGCCTTTATTGATGTAACAGGACAGAGAGACGGAATGGGGAAAAGAGAGGAGGGTGGGACTGAAAAAAGACCCGAGCCGAAATCGAACCCGGGTCCCAACAGCACATGTAGGTTCTGGCACTTTAACTCACTACAACATGGAGCTGGTTAGATTTTATTTTCAGTAACATTAAAGTTACCTGTTATAGGCTAACCTGCAATTTCGCAAAATCCCTGGGTTTTTTTCCCCCCTTTAATTCCCAGTGGGAAGTTTCCAGCCTTAATTTCCCAGAATTTTGCAACCCTAATAACACACAATAAAATGACTTTTTGTTTTTTGTTTTGTTTTTTACTCTTTAGTGTTTTTTTTAATAAATAGAAATCAATGCCAAGTGTAAAATCAGCCTTCTAATTACTTCATAATAATATAAACAGATTTAGATCAGATAAAATGGAGCATTTGGGAGTATTTTATAATAGAAAGTGAAATAATGTTGTCTGAAAATACAATGTGTATTACAAACATATCATAATTCTAAAGAAAAAAGAAGTGAATCAGGGTTAACGCTGTTAAAGATAAAAAAAGAAACATCTGGGTGGGAAAATGTCTCAATCAGCAGCACATCTGGATAATAATAAAGAGAAAAGTCTAATGCAATAATAGGAACACTAAAGATTTTCATGGTTTAGAATCTAGAACTTAAAAAATGTTTTTGCTGTGAAACCTTCGGATTTATTGTACGTTCACATTCGATAATACGGTTAGATGTCGGACTCTCGTTCTGTTAGTCACATTTACAATTAAATTCAATTTTCTCGATTCTGTTGGGTTTCCTTTGCGTTTACGTTGTTAAATAATGTTAATAGATTTTAATGTGTATGATAGAAATAGACTTACACGCTATAATTACGATACTGTAAATAAATATATATGTATAATTAACTGAAAGTTCTATTTTAATTGTAACATACTGTGACGTAGCCTCGGCTGCTTCCCAACAGTAATTAGACGACGATGTAATTAATAAGCTGTGTTTTGTTAGAGATCTTATCTTTCTATTAATAACCACTTATGTTTTTAAGGAGCACCGGTGCACGTTCTTACTGTTAAACAAAGCACGAATAAAACTTTTGAGAGCTTTTGCAGTTTGCTTGTCTTCTTTAACATGCGAAGTTTAACGCAGAAATTGATTAAATGTAGAAGTGGTAGAAGTTTGAAATGTTTTCCGAAGGTATTTGTTTAAATAAAGAGATTTTTTTAGAACCAACACCAATTTGTCGTTTAATTAATTAAACCAGTGTTTCCCCCGAAACTACGGCCCCGAAGCCAAATGTGGCCCCCCCCCCGTATGCAGACAGGTTCTCTGAACAAAGCCAAAGACATACTTTGAATCTCATTTTTAATGTTTTATTCATATCGTGTATGTATTTGATGTTAAGGTTGCCTTTTAAAACTAAATGTAGATTAATTATCTGTTCGATTCCCTTCTAACAGAACGCTACATTCAACAGAACATTCCATGGTGATAATCAGGTGATACCTACCCCGCATGCCAACCAGCAGCAAGAAATTCACACAGACAACAAAATGCTCAAACGTTTGGAAACAGAAAAGTCGAATTAGATGCAGGAAATTTTAACCAAAAGGGGACGAAGTATTATATTTTTTTTAGTGCAAAGAAACGGCTGTTTGTCTCATTTGTCAGGTTTTAATATTCTTTTAATATTTTATAAAACTAAAATGATGAAAATTATCCAGCATTAGAGGGGAAAAAAATGTTTAAACATCAGCAATCAAATCTCCTATAATACTGGGAGCCACTTCAGCCAAGGTCATTTTCTCTTTGAGACCGACCCGCCTCTCATTAAAGATAGAAAACTATTATGTGGCCCTTACAGAAAAAAATGGAAGGACCCCTAAAGCAAACAGACAGGTAACAAATAAGGACCATAATAAATAATATATTCTAATCTATCTGAAAAAAAAAATTAAGCAGCTTTGCTACTTTAATGTGGTTTAATGCTCCCAGTTGGCAGACCTGGGTTTGCGACTTAGTGAATCATTTTCTAAAACCTTAAATAAAGCAAATCACTCACTTACTTTTCCTTTAAGCACTGAGGACTCATTCCTTCTCAGGATGCAGTGCCACAACGATGGTTTTGCATAGAATTCCTAAAAAAACCCTCTCACTCTCTCATCGATGTATCATGATTCTTTCTCTAATGATTCTGAATCGATTCACAAAAGTCAAAATTGATTCTGAATTGAAATTATAAGAGCCAGACTGTATGAAAGGTTCGTGCCACCAAATTCAAGTATTTTGGGGACACGACTTACGTGAAGGAACCACATCATGCGATTCTCTTCCGGCCGCGTCCGCTACCAGTTTCATTCAAACCCTCGAGGAAGTAGCAAAGCTTCCACCGGAATTGTGAAAACTACTTACGTCTTTGACGCTTTTATTGCCAAAGATTTTTGCTGGCTTTCCGTGGTGGATAACACAGGGTTTCACACACTGTTACAGGTGCTTAAGTGGAGGTACAGTGTGTCCCTACAGCATTATTAAAGTGTTCTTCATTAATCGTTCTAATAATCTGACGTTTTCATGGTTTTATTAAGAACTTCAGTTCATCCTGAACACTAAACTTTATTAATCAAAGAAAATTGATGAAATCAAAATCACCTTTTTTTTATATTTTCATACTGAAATTCACACTATAAACAAAAAGCATAGAAACTCCAATTCTGGTTAAAATGTAAAGATGTGATCATGTATTTACACAGCACAGGAATTAGGAAAAAAGTATAGCTTAAGAATCGATTTTGGAATATTTTGGTGGATCCGATGTTATAAAACCGATGTCGATAATACAATAAGGCTTAAATATTGAAAAAAATATCGTTAAAAAATAATCAATCATCGGTTGATCTCTACATTCAACAGTTATGATGGTAAGGAACCTCATTCGTTTTTGATTATTTGCTGACTTTTTTTTTATCCAAAATAAAAGTACATAAATAAATTTTCCCATTGTTGATTTTAAAGGAATTTTATTGATCTTCACCATGAAACAGTTACACACAACGTGCTTATTTTTTTTTTTCTTTCAACTTCTTTTTGCGTGACAAGTTATCCAAAATCCAATGCTGTTCTTCAGGTCGGATTTTCACTAACTGACGCAAATGATAAAATAAGGGCCACCTCTTTAAAACCATCAAATAGCAGCAAGAACAAATGATACACAAAGACGGACAAAACAGTAAAATAACATACAGGGAAAAAAAAAAAAAAAAAAAAAAAAAAAAAAAAAAAAAAAAAATCTGTAACAAGTTCTAATTAGGGTTTGATCTGAGTTAGATGAGAGAGAGAGAGAGAGAGAGAGAGAGAGAGAGAGAGAGAGAGAGAGAGAGAAACAAAAAGAAATAAAACCAACAAACAAAAAGGAGAGAGAGAGAGAGAGGGAGCGAGAGAGAAAGGAAGCCAGACTTTACAGTCATTTTCAGGAAGTGATCCCTGTCTCGGATCCCTGCCAGGCTAACGGCTACAGGCGCGTAGGTGCTTACGTGCAAAGTGTTAGTGTGTGTTTAAGCGTGTTAGAGACTGAAGCCAGAGAGAGCCAGATGTTGCGCAGCGTTTCTTGCCTCAAAGTACGACGTGTCCGTCTCGTCGTGGGGGTCTGGAACGAAAGGCATGGCCTGGTTCTGAAGATTGTCCCAGTCCAAACCTGTGAAGAACGCATGCTCTTTCAGCTCTGAAGGAAAAAAAGAAGAAACGATTAACACAAAACAAATGCAGAATTTAAACATGGCAAGAAAACATGGTCCTCACCTTTAAGCCCCGCCCTCTTGGTGACATCTGTACAGAGGAGAATCTCGATGGCACCTCGGGCATTAGGGGATAATTCCTCCTCTGCATCAGGCCATGGGATATCTGTGCACATGATTAGGAACATAAGTGTTGGAATTAAACGTTTGACTATTGGATGAACACTGGATCCATGTTTTATGGCTGTATCTCATTAAATATTTGATATTTATTCAAAAGCTACATGTCGTACTTTATGGCGAGAAACGCAACACAACACCTGGCTCTTCCTGGCTTCAGTCTCGAATGTCTAATTTTCCTAACATCCCGTGTCTTGAGTCACAAGATATGTTAAAATATATATGATCCACATTGCAAGAACGCAGCAAGCAAAAAAAAATTACATTTAGCAAAAAAAAAAAAAAAAAAAAAAAGAAACGCCAAGGAAAGGAAAGAAAACCGGTTCTACCACTACACATTTCCTCCAATCACTTATCACTCCTCACAAAGCACCACGTTCCCTTAAATATTCCCTTAAGTAAACCTTGACTAGTTCCACCATTCCATAGGACACTGCATCTAGTCTTTTCTCTGTTCTGGAATGAACTTCCCATCAATGTCAGAACAGCGGAGACACTGACTGTCTTCAGGAGACGATTGAAGACCCACCTCTCTCTTAAATACCTGGCACTTAACCTTAAACAATATATCTACGTTCTTCTTTCAACAGTTTTTGTTGGTTGTTAGACCTGATTTGTGTTCTATTGTACCAGTATTGAGCTGTCCAATGAGGAAGCACGTTTGTACGTCGCTCTAGACATGAGCGTCTGCTAAACGCTCCTTGAAAGTAACTTATTGTTCTCACTACTTTCGGCTGTTCCCTTTTAGGGGTTCACCACAGCGAATCATCTGTCTCCACCTAACCCTATTCTCTACATCCTCTTTACTCACACACACTAACTTCATGTCCTCGATTATCTTATCCATATACCTCCTCTTTGGTCTTCCTCTTTACCTTCTGCCTGGTAGCTTCATTTCTAACATCCTCCTACCAATAGATTCCCTATCCCTCCTCTGGACATGTCCAAACCACCTCAATCTGTCTTCCCTGACTTTTTCCCCAAAATGTCTCACATAAGCTGTCCCCCCGATGAACTTGTTCCTAATGTTGTCCAACCTCGTCACTCCCAAAGAAAACCTCAACATCTTCAGCTCTGCTATTTCCAGCTCTGCCTCTCTTCCTCAGCGCCACTGTCTCTAAACCACACATCATAGCTGGTCTCCCCCACTGTCTCTAAACCGTACATCATAGCTGGTCTCTGGTCTCCCCCACTGTCTCTAAACCGTACATCATAGCTGGTCTCCCCCACTGTCTCTAAACCGTACATCATAGCTGGTCTCCCCCACTGTCTCTAAACCATACATCATAGCTGGTCTCCCCCCTGTCTCTAAACCATACATCATAGCTGGTCTCCCCCCTGTCTCTAAACCATACATCATAGCTGGTCTCAGCTGTCTCACCACTGTCTCTAAAACCGTACATCATAGCTGGTCTCCCCCCTGTCTCTAAAACCCCACTGTCTCTAAACCATACATCATAGCTGGTCTCCCCACTGTCCTCTAAACCATACATCATAGCTGGGTCTCACCACTGTCTCTAAAACATCGTACATACATCATAGCTGGTCTCCCCCACTGTCTCTAAACCGTACATCATAGCTGGTCTCCCCACTGTCTCTAAACCGTACATCATAGCTGGTCTCACCACTGTCTCTAAACCGTACATCATAGCTGGTCTCACCACTGTCTCTAAACCGTACATCATAGCTGGTGTTACCCCCGTCCTGTACACCTTCCGCTTAATTCTAGCTGATATTCTCCTGTCACACATCACTCCTGACACGTTTCTCCACCCATTTCTTTACTTATTTCATCTACACTAACACAAACTGGCTCCTGTCTATGAACTGGTTAGCCGTCTCTTTACATCGACATAAACTGACGCAGTTGTTAAAAAAGACAACAAAATAAATCAAAGATTTAACCATCACCACAGAAACTGATGATCAACTTTCTTTTCTAGGACATCATACAGAACCACAGAATAAAACAAACCACTACAATTTGGTAAATCCAGCCATATTATTGATTATTAAAGAAGTCAAAATCCTGATCATTTGAACATACGTTTTCTGTTGCATGCTTGTGTCTTCAAAGCGTTTAGCTACCGGTAAAGTTTTAACCACCGACTATGAACACCGGAACCACATTTTTAAATTAGCATCAAGTGATTACAGTAAAATAAAACGGTTGTGTACATAAAATTACAAAAAAATGTTGAATAGATGCATCATCACAGTGTCGCAATTGTATTCCGTATGCTTAAGAGCGAGTCAGCCACCTCGATTGAGAATGTTCTGGAAGACCAGTTGAGGCGTCTCGTCGTTAAATGGAGGCACTCCGGTGAGGAACTCGAACAGGCACACGCCCAGCGCCCACCAGTCCACCATGGTGTCTGTGGAGAGAGAAAACCAGCTCTTACTGAAGATCTTATCTTATCTCCCAGCATCCTCCAGCATGTTAGAGTGTGACCGCGAGTCTACCGCACAGCTGTGAAAGCAGGGGTGGGGGTGGGGGGTAATTTATTATCGATTAATGATTTTTGGAGTATTATTAGCTTAAAATTCATTTGAGACAAATTCATGTTAGGCGTGTTTTATTTGGATCGTCAGTGATGGTCTCAAGTCTGGAGGATAAGTAAAGTTCATCTATTGCATCTCCTTTTCATTACTGAAGTTAACCCACCACACATTCACCAATAAGGACACATCAAAGCCCTTAAAATCATTAAATACCATAAATCTCAAATATTTGCCAGTTTTACAAACCTATCTTATTATCATCACTCCCAGCATCACCAGTTAAACCATCATTAGAGCCCAAGAGTAGACGCTGTCCCAATTCCCAGCCAGTCCACACTTAGAGTTAGAGTCAGTCAGGAAGTGTGTAGCTCATACACACAAAAACGTGTTGATAGATAATTTCTGGATGCTTTGCCTGTTTTTTTAAGGGAAAGTAAAAAGGGTGAGTAATGTTACTCTGGTACTCGAGTCCAAATGGGTTGAAGTTCACAATGAACATAAAAATAATTCATACTTCATTTATAATTACATCTAATTTACACCAATGATAATTGGGGCTCAAACCCCAATCATCCAAGTAGCTCCCTCTATCCGCTATACGCCTCCAATTTGTGCACATCATCCTCCATTTTGTTTTCTCAATCCCCTATTTTGGACATTCTGAAAACTTAACTTAATGGCATTTCTCCAGGGTGACTTTCATTATTTCTAAACTAACTGAGCAGCTAAAGGCTAAGGGCCTTGTGTTCAGGGGCCCAGCAAGGATAGCTTGGTGTTGCTGAGAATTAAACCTACAGTCTTCCGAGCAGCAGTCCAGCCCCCCCTCAACCACTGATCTATCACCTGACACACTTTTAGAAATTCACAATGAAATACTAGTGTCTTTGATTATGATATGATATATATCATATATCAGAACCACAGACCATTACATCATTTGCCTTTGACAAAGATCGGCAGGACTGACTGGGAAATATAATATTATACACATTTCATACAAAACATTTGATTATTCCCAAAATCCCAGAGCATCACTGAAGCATCAAGCATGATCAATCGTGGAAGCAGGAGATTTCCAGTTACGTTACTGCAATTAGTCAGCCATTTCCCAGGGCGATAATCATAAAGAATACTTCAACCAATGTTTAATGGCTAGTAATGGGTTTAAAACAAACCAAAAAAAAAAAAAACCCACCACACACAAACACACAAGGTTTCAGTCTGTGTGTGTTTTTTGGCTGAAGTATTCCTGCAGTGGCCTGCTCATGCATTAGCATCAAACTACAATTCATACTCACCATACTCTACTGAACCTGCAACTAAAACACAAAGGGGTAATGAGTGTGCAGAGCATCGTACATTAAAGAGAATACACTTGCCTGTCACTTTAATAGAAACACCTGGACACACTGATTTCGGACGATATCTAATCAGTGAATAAGACCACAGCTGTGCTGAGACGGGAAGAAAGCTTAACATGTTACAATTCCTGTGAAATTCGCCTAAAACTGGGTTTTACACTGTGATTTTAGCCAGAATTCAGTTGTATAGGATTTCTGAAAAAAACTCCTATAATCCTACTCTCAAATCTGTTGTCTTTAGTTGCTAGTTTAACATTCACCGACAGACGATAATTTTTGAACTTTATGAAATTCTGGCGGTGTGAGAAGATTTCAGACTTTTTCCTGCAGTTTGACTTGTCCTACGAAGACCGGCAGACTGAGCGACAAACCCGATGACGCAATTAATTCGACAACTTCCAAAAAAAACCTCAGGGAAATGTCTTAAAGGCGAGAAGAGAAACTCGAGGCATGTCAAAAGCAAAATTAACGCTAGCTAATATTTAGCAAAAAAACAAAAAAAAAAACAACCAAAAAACGGGTTACTGACTAGGTAAAACTTCGGATGAGTCTTCTTAATTTGACATTATGACAATTGCGATCATTGTGACATGGGGATCATTTTAGTACGGACTGACAAACAACAATCGCAAAAGACTTAGAAATCACACAGTGCTTTAAACGCCTAAAACAAAGCAATTAGCATGCTGTTTTTAACACCACCCGGAGTAAATACATGGTTCAAACTGACGTTTGTTCCTAAAGATTCGAAATTACTGCAAGTCTTCCTGGTATTGAGTAATAGAACTTGTAATAGACTGAAAAAAAAAAAAATCTGCCTGCAATTATTTTTTTTGTAAGCAGTTACCTTTAGATGACTATCGCTGGGCTCTTTAAGCAATAAAATACAAGAGGATGACAGAATAAGGCTCCACACTGGGGTCGAAATCATTAACATTCTCGGTAATAAAAAATTACCTTTTATGCCACATGGGGGTGGGGAGTTATAATACAGGGGGAGGGTTGTGTGACGTGTAAAACTTTTGAAAGAAAAAAAAAACGGACAAAATATGCGGCAAAACTTTGTGCCACACAGTGCCGCACCGGCCGGCAGTGTTCAGCAGGTACGTTTCCCTCTTCCTCTAGCCGTTAACACTGCGTGAGGCGACGCTCTCAAAATTCCGCTCTATGAATGTTCGTTCGGTTGAGTTGCTCATGGACTCATGTACCGCAAACGTTCAACGGAAAAGCAAATAACATTGCGACAGGAAATTGTTCCCGTTTGCAATAGCAAGAGGTTGTAGTATTGAATTATTCCCCCTTACCAGAACTAAGAGACTTAATCGGGGTTCCATTATGACAATACACCTGTGCACAAAACCGCGATCTCCAGTAAGACATGCTGTGTTCTGATTGGTGTAGAAGAACTTTCCTGTCCTGAGTCCTGATTCTGACTCAACCCCTTTAAACTGAACACCTTTGGGATGAACTAGAACCCAGAGTGAACAAATCCACAGTCACATGACATGATTATAGGAGGAAGAGCAAAACTTCTGGCCATATAGTGTGGGTTGATCTAGTGTAGTGAAACCATGGCAACCGGCAGTAAACTAAAAAAATAGAAACCCCTATGCAGTAACTAAACTGGTGTCAGCAGTGAAAGAAAGTAACTAATTACAAATACATTCCTTACAGTAGTTGAGTAGATTTTTCCATTTTTTTCTACTTTTTCTTAAATATAATTAAATTGTAGTACAAAAAACCTGTTCACATTCACTATAGTTAAAACTGGCTCGTTTTTGAGTCTTTTTTGGACAATTCTGTTTATTATATAATCTGTTCAAGCATGAAAGACAAATCAGAATCTGTCCACTGATGTGATATATGATATGAACATCTTGCACCTGAATGGGTTAAAATCACATTTTACTTACACAGTAACTTGAGTGATATTATCTTTCAGTACTCAAGTGAATGCTTTCCTAAGTACCAATACGCTTATTTAAGTCATTTCTTTCAGTACTTTTTTCACCCATGGGGGGGGGGGCAGTATGAGGACTACAGTTTAGCATAGATTAAAAAGAAAATACCCCCAGTTTTCCCTTACCGTGGTGTTTTCCTAGTAAAAGTTCTGGAGCAAGATAGTCAGGGGTTCCGAGGATCGGGGCGTTCTCCGCTGGTCCTGGGCCTCTGCGGACACTCTTGGGGGTTCGATAAGGGGTATGAGACATGGCCATCGGCTGAGGAGTCTAAGAGGGGAAAAAAAAAAGTCAATTATTGAAAAAAAAAAAACTAGAACGAAATCTCTTAAAATGGAGTCTGTGTAAATGCTGATTCGTAAATTAAACACTAAATGGACATATGACTTAGTCAGCTGGTTATATAGGTTAACCTGTTCGTGCAACAATTTAAGCTGTTACACTAAAAACTCCTTCCATACATGTTAAATAAATGAACAAAGTGCTTGCAGAAATTTCCCCCAATTAACAATTTTTTTTGTACTGTGACATAACTAAGCTAATTACAGCAATAAACTCCTAGCGGATGTTCATCACCCCGAGTTCTGACTCGTGTACCTGGTAAAGTGAGCTGTTGAGGCTGGGTCTCTTCTTCTGCACCGGCGTCATGGTGGACGGCGCGGTCTGAAACGATGTGGACGTAGACACATCCACGGCGTCCATGGAGGTCAAGCTGAGGCGCGAGCCGTAGGACAGGTTTGAGCGGTTAATCGAGCTGCAGTAGCTTCTGAAGGCCACTACGTTCTTAGGCTTAAGGAATGGAGGCGATTTGAGAACGCTGCTTGAGGCAACGTGAGAATGATGAAGAACTTCCTCAAGATCGTTTGGCGATGCTTCCGTAACGCCCGAGGTTTCGTTTTCATCCTCGAATGAGGACGCCAGCGCTTCTTTTTCACCACGTGATGGAGGTGTGGTCGTGATCACGGACATTTCGTGAACCGAGCTGTCAGAGTCCAAGCTTAGGTTTTTTCTCGTCTGTTGGGGAGAAGAGGTTGAAACCTCGCAAGGTTCCTCCAGCTCACACAAAAGGTTCTTGGTCACTTTTGAAGGGCTGGACTGTATCAAGATTCCTCTACCATTCCCTAAACCAATAGCTGAAAAAATGCCGGTCAGACCTGTATGGAGTCTGGAGAGGTTCTCCGGAATGGGAAAGCATCGCTTGTACTCAGAGTTGCTCTTCTTTGTTTGTATCTCGACTTCCTCTGGGCTTTTGTCCACCTCTGTAAACCCTCGTTTCACCGACGAGCCAGGTTTCAGAGCAGATCCTTTCTCCAAAGACCTACATAAACTTAGAAAGCTTCTCTCAGCTTTTGTAACACTGTTCTGGCATGATGATGGTTTGAGTAGAGTTTTTCCGGGCGTGACACAGAGATCGGAGTCAGTGAACGGGAGTCTCCTTCCGGCGATAACATCCGGCTTCGCGTTTTTACAATCCACGTCCACTGAGCCCTGTTTATTTACAGATGCCGACCTCAAAATTAAGCTGTGAACTGGAGTCTGAGGAGCGTCGTTTCCAGGAACACATACGCCACCGTTCAGCTTTCCCTCCACGGCAGAGACAGAAAGTCTTTGCCCAATTTTATCATTTTTGTTCAGAGGCAGGATGTTTTCGTTCTGCAAAGGCACAATATTAGTCTTTTTAGTTGGTTTAAATCTTACTTTACATTACAAGCAATATAAGCTTGATAATATCGTGACTATCAAAGATATGACGCGTTCATGTGTGATTAAAAAACTGCCAAAAAAAAATAACATCGTTCAAAATAAATAAGCAAATACAGACAACCTTTAACTTACGGTGTGGTTAAGTATAGGCAAATCCACCAGAAGTCGAAATATTAGCAATAGATATATATAGGTATAGACCCTATAATGCGTTCTAAAGTAGCCTCAGGTAGCTTATAAGAGGACTGTATGCAAAGTTATAGAAAACGTAAGGTTAGTTCAACACTAAAACGGGTGTTTATATAGCAAAATATGCGATTAAATACTCACTTAAAGAAACAATGTCATCACTAACCAAACTAGTGCGCTACAGGGCAGAGCAAACACAAACCACCAGGTGGTAGTAAACGTAGCTGTGTATCAACACAATGATATCAAACTCTTGTCGCGTTTACCTTTAATTTTTAAGTATTAGTCAACATAATTTTTTGGGGGGTTTAGCAGAAAATCGTAAATGGATATTTTATATATATATAATATATATATATATATATATATATATATATATATATATATCATACACATACATACACACACACATATATACAGTATGTCACAGAAGTGAGTACAACCCCCTTACATTTCTTGTAAATATTTATTATATCTTTATATGTGAAAACACCGAAGAAATGAAACTTTATATAGAGAAACAATTCTTTTTTTCCGATCCTCAGAGAGTTCTTTACCATGAGGTGTCATGCTGAACTTCCATTGACCAGTATGAGAGAGTGAGAGCAATAACACCAAATTTTAACACACCCACCTGCTCCCCATTCACACCTGAGACCTTGTAACACTAACGAATTTTCATGGCAACAGGGAGGGAAAATGGCTACTTGGACCCAATTTGGACATTTCCTCTTAGGGGTGTACTCACTTTTGTTGCCCAGGGGTTTAGACATTAATGGCTGTGTGTTGAGTTTTTTTTTGATGGGACAGCAGCAATTTACACACTGTTTACACAAGCTGTACATTCACTACTTTACACTGCAGCAGAGTTTCATTTCTTTAGTGTTTTCACATAAAAAGATATAATAAATATTTACAAGAAATGTAAGGGGTGTACTCACTTCTGTGACATACTGTATGTCTGTCCCAACAATTATTTGTCCCAGCAATAATTAAAATACTTGTGTACAGGTAATATATTGTCTATAAACTAGTCTAAAAGTGTATGTAAAGTGTATATATCTATATATATATATATATATATATATATATATATATATATATATATATATAGTCATATTTTTAGCTGGGTTTTAATAAAAGATTGTTTATTAGAGAGATTTTGTTTGTTGTTTTACGTTGTGTATTTTTGGAGATACCTGCTCGTCTTCCCACAGTGGGCTAATGCAGCTTTCCGTATCACTGGACAGCAGCTGGCACGAGTGAGCACTACCTACACTCAGAGACTCGAACCTCTTCCTAGATTTCATCAACCCCGGTGTCAGACTTTTGGCCAGCAAACTGGGACTGAACACACTGTTAGCTCCTGAAAGAAACCACACACACACACACACACTTTAGCGTTCAGACAGACAGATGAGAAAGATGATCCAAGCGTTAACGAGGTGCATACTGAGGCCTCGAGACGGGGCGATGGGGGAATGCAGGAGCTCTCTTCTTCTAGCCAACAGCGGGGAACCGAGCGAGCTCTTCCTCTGCTCGACTTTTCCACACGTCATTGGGCTGGCCATGGCTGAGGCGCTGCTGTGTCGCTTCCCGTCCATCACTGGAGTGTTCTTCACATTAAAAGACACAAAATCCACATAAATACATCCAACAGTGTCTATTTTAACTAACAGAGTAGTAGAAGAAATAACATGTGTATGTTGGCCAAAATGAGGAATACAAAGCTGTGAATTAACATCATAATTGAAGGAGGGATGAATAGATGTACAAGAGGAGGAGGGAAGGTGGTGGCCAAAAACACATAGGACGGATGCAAACGTGGACAAAGTGCCTACTAGTGACTGACTGATAATCGTGTTCACTGATATTAGATAAACTAAAATATGGTATTTTAAAAACATTACATTACACTAATATCTATACATCCATCAATTTATCTATCCATCCATCCAACCATGCATCCATCCATCCATCCAACCATGCATCCATCCATCCATCCAACCATGCATGCATCCATCCATCCATCCATCCAACCATGCATGCATGCATGCATCCATCATCCATCCATCCATCCATCCATGCATCCATCCATCCATCCAACCATGCATGCATCCATCCATCCATCCATCCATCCATCCATGCCATCCATCCATCCATCCAACCATGCATGCATCCATCCATCCAACCATGCATGCATCCATCCAACCATGCATGCATCCATCCAACCATGCATGCATCCATCCATCCAACCATCCATCCACCATGCATCTATCCAACCATGCCATCCATCCACCATGCATCTATCCAACCATCCATCCATCCAACCATGCATCCATCCATCCATCCATCCAACCATGCATCCATCCATCCATCCATCTAACCATGCATCCATCCATCCATCTAACCATGCATCCATCCATCCATCCAACCATGCCATCCATCCATCCCATCCATCCAATCCATCCATCCATCCATCCAACGCCATCCATCCATCCCTGCATCCACTATCCATCCCATGCATCCATCCATCTAATCCATGCCATCCATCCATCCACCATGCATCCATCCATCCATCCATCCATCCATCTACCATGCATCCATCCATCCATCCATGCATCCATCCATCCTCATATCCACCATGCCATCCAACCATCTAACCATGCATCCATCCATCTAACCATGCATCCATCCATCCATCCATCCATCCAACCATGCATCCATCCATCCATCCATCCATCCATCCATCCACCATCCATCCATCCACTACCATGCATCCATCCATCCATCCATCTAACCATCCATCCATCCATCATCCATCCATCCAACCATGCATCCTCCAACCATCCATCCATCCATCCATCTAACCATGCCATCCATCCCATCCCATAACCATGCATCCATCCCATCTAACCATGCATCCATCCATCCAACCATCCATCCATCCATCCATCCATCCAACCATCCATCCATCCATCCATCCATCCATCCATCCATCCATCTAACCATGCATCCATCCATCCATCTCCATCTAACCATGCATCCATCCATCCATCCATCCATCCATCCATCCATCCATCTAACCATGCCATCCATCCATGCATCCATCCATCCAACCATGCATCCATCCATCCAACCATGCATCCATCCATCCAACCATGCATCCATCCAATCCATGCATCCATCCATCCATCCATCCAATCCATGCATCCATCCATCCATCTCCATCCATCCATGCATCCATCCATCCATCTAACCATCTAACCATGCATCCATCCATCCATCCATCCATCCATCTCTAACCATGCATCCATCCATCCATCCATCCATCCCATCCCACCATCCATCTAACATGTCCATCCATCAATCTACACCATGCATCCAATCCAGTCTGTTAAATAAAATCTCAATAAAATACATTAAAGTTTGTGGTTGTAAAGTGACAAAAAAGTATAAAAGTTGAAAGGGTATAAATACTTTATGCCTTAAAACACAATGCTAGTTACAAAGAAGTTTCTCGTTGTACTTACAAGACCAAGAGAACTTATCAAGGACAGAACCTGACCAGGCGTCCGGAAATAATCCTTCTTCGGTTTGGCCAAAGAGGGCGTGGTCAAAATATCCATAAGGTTCAGTTCTACAGAGTGAAGAAAAAAAATTCTGACTGGGAAAAATTCCTCAGTAGATATATAACGACGTGTGTTTGCCATCGTTATCATACCCCTGTCCAGTTTGACTTTGGAAAGACCGAAGTCAGTGAGCTTGACGTGACCCTCGTTGCTCACCAGCATGTTATCGGGTTTCAGATCCCTGAGGAGATAAAGCCACGTTTCTGTTAATCTCAGAGAATTTGCACTTTGTCCAAAGCGCATGTTCTCCTGATGCGAGACGTACCTGTGAATGATGCCGTGTCGGTGAAGGTAATCCAAAGCGAGCGCCACTTCCGAAATGTATTTTAGAGACATGTCCTCATCGAAGTAACCGTAGACATGGAGCAGAGACTTCACATCACCGCCGATCAGGTACTCCATCACCTGGCGAATCACACAACAGCACAATATCTCCATCTGCTCAGTCTGGATCTTTTCATTATTTTTTTCAGGATGTTATTTTGTGCTTTATTGTGGTGTGATTTGTTTTATGGTAAATGTGTGATAAACTTTACAATTCAAAAGCTGTTCGAGAAAGTTAACTTAAAATGTTGTTGTGAACGATTAGTTTTTTGTGTTTGTGTGTGTGTGTGTGTGTGTGTGTGTAGGTTAGTGGAGTCAGTGTAACAGAGAGAAATCCTGTATTAGAAGAAGTCAATAGGCAGATAGACAGACAGGCAGATGGACAGACGGATAAATAGATACACAGATAGATGGACAGATAGACAAACAGATGGACAGATGAAGAGAGATAGAGAGATAGATGAACAGAGAGAGAGAGATAGATAGATAGATAGATAGATGAACAGAGAGATAGATAGATAGATAGATGAACAGAGAGATAGAGAGATAGATAGATAGATAGATGAACAGAGAGATAGATAGATAGATAAACAGAGAGATAGATAGATAGATAGATAGAGACAGAGAGATAGATAGATAGATAGATGAACAGAGAGAGAGAGATAGATAGATATATGAACAGAGAGATAGATAGATAAACAGAGAGATAGATAGATAAACAGAGATAGATACAGAGATAGAGAGAGATAGATAAACAGAGAGATAGATAGATAGATATAGAGAGATAGATAGATACAGAGATAGATAGATAGATAGATAGAGATAGAGATAGATACGATAGAGAGATAGATAGATAGATAGATAGCAGATGAACAGAGATAGATAGATCGATAGATCGATAGAATAGATAGATAGATATCGATAGATAGATACAGAGAGATAGATAGATAGATAGAATAGATAGATAGATAGATGAACAGAGAGATAGATAGATAGATAGATAGATAGATGAACAGAGAGATAGATAGATAGATAGATAGATAGAGATGAACTGAGAGAAAGATATTATATGATTTTTATAATTACTATTATAAAAACTTGCAAACTGCACGTTTTAGACAGCTAAATAAAGCAGAATGAATGAAAGACATGATTCAACTCTGTGTGTCCTGAAGGAGTCCGACTCAAGAGTCGATTCTGCTCTCGGACAAAGAGTCACTTGTGAAACTACAGAAATTGAGTGTGTTTAAAAGTGGAATAAAAGTGGACTCATTTGCAGAATCATTTTGCCCAAAACAACCCATTTGTTCACTTGCTTTTTTTTTTTTTTTTTTTTTTTTTTTTTTTGCATACCAAATACACCTTGCTGACTGTCTGCAGGGAGTAATACAGGTGCACGATGAAGGGGCTTTTACTGAGGGCCAGAGCGTCTCTCTCTGCCCGCATCTGATCGCTCATGTTCTTATCCAGCATTTCCGCCTTCCGCCTTCTTCACCACCTGCAACACACAGCATTGTAAACTTTTCAGCAGTTTAACAACAGTAGTGAACTGATTGGTTGGATTCTACCAGGTTTCCCTGATGGAGCAAGGAACCCAATGTGTAATGATAGGCACTTATAAGGATCAGCTAAACGCTGAGTGTTCCAAACACGGAGCTCATAAAGACATTCATTTACACACCTTTTCTTTATAAACATTACAATTTATACTATTTATACATATACACATTATATTATCTCTTATATTATATTATATACACATATATACTAGAGGCATGTATGTATATATATATATATATATATATATATATATATATTATATATATATTATAATAATATTATATATACACATACATATCCATACTGATATATATATATATATATATATATATATATACTATATATATATATATATATAATATATATATATATCATATATATATATATATATAGTATATATATATATATATATATATATATATATATATATATATATATACACATATGTATATATATATATATATATATAATATAATATATCATAATATATTACACTACTGATATATATATATCATATCATACTGTATATACAATATAATATATATATCTGCTATATATAAGCGCGGTTTAGCGCGGTTTAACCAGCGTGGCGCTGTAGAGCCTGTAGATTGTCAGCAGGTTTTACAAAACTAGAACATATATAGATTCAAGAACGGCCAAGTTTCTTCCTCATTCTTCGTTTATGGTTAAAAGGAAGTTCTACAATAAACAGGAACAAAAATAGTAAAATGCATTAAAAAATTTAGTGCTTTATTTAATCAGTCAAAATATTCATCTCTCATTATTTAACATTCAGAGACGTTTCAAAGATAATTGACAAGAGGCTCAACCAATCACAAAGCAGCTTTCCAAACTTTGACCAATTAGAGACTAAAAATAACTGGTCGACTCTATATAAATATAAATCTCGTGTTTTTAATTCCAGTACAAGTAATAAATGTCTACAAATACATACTAACATACATGTTATTATTTTTCTAGGAGACGAATTTAATTTAAATATCTGCGATAAATCTAAACTTTAACTCCTGGAAATGTGCACCTGTTATTTTACCTTCACAGCGTAGAGTTTGGAGTTGTTCTTTTTCCGGGCCAGAAAGACTTTCCCGAAGGCGCCGCGGCTGATCGGCTTCAGCACCATAAAGTCCTCAATGGACGGCGGCTTCGGTACTTCTACACTCGTACAAGCAGCAACGGCTACAGATTTCTCTTCAGCCTCCATTTATTAATAGTTTAATCTATCTGACTATGCATGAAACAATAAAATAAATTAAAATAAAATCGCCTTTCTTTGTAAATAATAAGAGATTTGCGTCGCCCTGCGCTTCACCCTACTGACACCCTGCGCATCAGCTTTGTTTTGAAATTTGAAAAGCGCTCTTTGGGTGTGGTGGTCCTTACTATAGGTGGCCTTAAATAATAACAATCATTTAAATCCCAGAACAAAACAATGAACGTTTTACAAAGTATATTAACTAAATAGATATAGATTTTGAAACATTTTCACGCAATAAAAATATGGCTATTTGGAGAAAAATATATGAATGCTGTTTAAATATTTTTTAGTTTTTATCAGGCACATACATACACACCTAAGTCAGTTTGCTTTATGCAACAGGCCCTCTGGCGGTCGCAAAAATAATGCTTTTTTAAAAATTTAATCAATAAAAATACATTTATAATTATTATTAACCTGGTACAAAAAATTTAATTTGACAACAGAAAAGAAAAAAACATAGCAAAAATAAAAGAAGGTAAAAGCAGGGTTGCCATGTGTGTAGGATTTACGACTTACAGGAAATAGTTGTAAAACCTTTACTTATGTATCGTTCCTTAAAAAAAGCTTGATAAAGATTATAATAACAGTAAATTCTAGTAATCTATTGTTTTTAAGTTGAACCTGTATTTAAATTATTATTTTTATTAGTTAATTGTTCGTAAATGTCATTGTTCTCACTTACAATGTTCTGTTTGTGTACATGTGTTTCATCCTATTATATTCTATTTTACTGAATTAACAACGAGATAAGATCATGTGCTGTAAGCTAACGGTCACTTATTAACCAATCGGAATGGAGAATTAGAAAACACGGCGGTTAAACAGAGATTAAACACTAGATGGCGCTAAAAGAATCATAGTTTAATATTATAACATAACATCACCCAATAAAAGTTTCTGGACACCTGATTATCACACCCATATGATAAAAAGTATTCAGAGAAGAGAAGAGAAGAGAAGAGAAGAGAAGAGAAGAGAAGAGAAGAGAAGAGAAGAATGAGGAAGAGAAGAATAAGGAAGAGAAGAGAAGAATGAAGAAGAGAGAAGGAAGAAAAGGGAAGAGTAGAATGAGAAGAGAAAGGAAGAAAATGGAAAAGAAGAGAAGAATGAAGAAGAGAAGAGAACAATGGAGAAAAAAAGAGAAGAATAAAGAATGGAAAAGAGAAGAAGGGAGAAGAGAAGAATGAAGAAGGAAAGGGAAGAGTAGAATGAGAAGGGAAGAGAAGAAGAGAGAAAGAAAGGAAAGGGAAAAGAAGAGAAGAATGGAGAAAAGAAGAGAAGAATGAAGAAGAGAAGAATGAAGAAAAGAACGGAAAAGAGAAGAATGGAGAAGAGAAGAATAAGGAAGAGAAGAGAAGAATGAAGAAGAGAAAAGAAGGAAGAAAAGGGAAGAGTAGAATGAGAAGAGAAAGGAAGAAAATGGAAAAGAGAAATGAAGAAGAGAAGAATGAAGAAGAGAAGAGAACAATGGTGAAGAGAAGAATGAAGAAGGGAAAAGAAGAGAAGAATGGAGAAGAGAAGAATGAAGAAGAGAAGAATAGAGAAGAGAAGGAAGAAAAGGAAAGGGAAGAGTAGAAAGAGAAGAGAAGAGAAGAGAAGAGAAGAGAAGAGAGAAAGGAAGGAAATGGAAAAGAAGAAAAGAATGGAGAAGAGAAGAGAAAGATGGGGGATGATTTTAGACAACAGCATGAAAACTAAAGTTTTGTCTGATTATTCTAATTAAGAATCAAATATAAAGATATATTTTTTTTACGATGAAAAGTATCACACGCTTAAAGACAACTATAAATACATGGGCATACTTTTATGACGTCATTTAACGGCGGTAGACACTGTTGCTATGGCAACAGTGAATTTAGGGATTGGAATAATAAAACAGTATCATACCGACAACTAATCATAGCGATTAGTCATAAATGTCTAGTCATAACTAATCATTTAGCGATTTTAATTATTATCATCATTTAAATAACCTAAAGCGAAGAGTTATTAATTTATTTAATTCACACACAATCCAATCATTATAACCAGAGTTTATTATAAGCATTATTATTACCTACAATTAACCTCTATACCATAATTAACACTATAACTAACTTTAATTAACACTCATGATTAAAATAAATGTACACAAACTTATTAGACTAAAGTTTAAAGTTGGTGTCAGGACACTTAATTAGTCCACCCCTCTGCTGTTTTTCTTCTGTTTTCCCCTCGCAGCTTTTTTGGAGAAAGCGGGGGCAGCTGCTCCCTCCTCCAGCGCCACACAGACCTGATATTCAGCAGATCAGCTCGTCCCCTTCTCCTCTGTCCACACACACATTTTCCCTCACACACACACACATCATACACACACACATCTCCTCACATGGCGCTGGAGATGAACACACAGGCTGACTGGATGGTGTTACGGATTTGCGGCTTTCTGTGCGTCTGCGTTCTGCTGCTCTCCTCCAGCGCCTGCGCGCAGAGCCACCGGCGGTGAGTGAGCTCCCGGATTCCCTTACACACATCTGGCTTTGACACTAAAATATACATCAACTAAAACCATGTAGAGCGGCATGAACAATATACACCTTCACTTTTTTAGACATTTTTTAAAATAAAACTTATATTAAATCAGCACAGCTTGACTTTATTCTTTATTCTACAGGCAATTACACAATTACTGGAATTAAGCATTAAAATTAAGATTTCCACGTCCTAGACTGATAGAGTGACTGTAAAACGCGCATGCGCACTTGGTCAAAGTGAAATGGGCGGAGCCACAGTGCGTCATTACATTTTCTGACGTTTGGCTTCTTCTTCTTCTTCTTCTTTCGGCTGTTCTCTTTCAGGTGTCAATCATCTGTCTCCACCTAACCCTATTCTCTTCATCCTCTTCACTCACACACACTAACTTCATGTCCTCGTTTATCTTATCCATATACCTCCTCTTTGCTCCTCCTCTTTACCTTCTGCCTAGTAGCTTAATTTCTAACATCCTCCTACCAATATATTCACTGTCCCTCCTCTGGACATGTCCAAATCACCTCAATCTGTTCTACCGTGAAACATCTAACATGAGCCGTCCCTCTGATGAGCTTGCTCCTAATCCTGTCCAACCGCGTTACTCCCAAAGAAAACCTCAACATCTTCAGCCCTGCTACCGCTCTGCCATCTGTCTCTCTCTCTCTCTCTCTCTCTCAGTGCCCCTGTCTCTAAATCATAGGCAGACGTTCTTATTTAGAGCGACTTACATTTATCTCATCTTTGTATTTAACTAAGCCATTGAGGGTTAAGGGCCGTGTTCAGGGGCCCAAACGCAGCAGCTTGGTGGTGCTGGGGATTAAACCAATAATCTTTTGATTAGCAGTTCCACGCCTTAACCACTGAGCTACCACTTCCACCATTATTATTACTTGTTGTATTTATTTTTAGTTGCGTTATTTTGTATTAAATTAAAAATGTAAAAATAATTACTAATTAGACTTTTATATAATTAAAAATAAGTCATTTTCATTAGCCAACATCATAGACCTGTAACTGTATACAGAAATGTACGTAAAACATGCCGAAGTTTATACAAACCAATAATTCCTTAATTAAAACTATAATAAAAAATAGCACGAGTCTTCTTTGTTTTTTTATTTGCAATGTTCTCCAAACTGGTGCAGTAGAAAATTAATGAAATTTGGCTTCAATTTTACAGTTTTATTGTCGTTACTGATTAATTATAATGTTTAACGCTAGTGTAATTTAAAGACATAATTAAACAATAAAGATTCGTTATTTTTTTACTAAAGCATGATTTCAGATTACATTCTATTTTACTATTTAAATAAAAAAAATTAAGAATATTTCATGTTAGATTAATCGAACATCAGCTAGCGTGTTGGTGTATCTAGCTGGTAGTCTGGTAGTGAGCCTAATTTGTATTTGTTTATACAACTAGAATTCCAAAAAAGTTGAATAAAATGAAAATTTGATGCCTGCTACAGGTCTCAGAATAGTTGGGACGGGGCATGTTTATCATGGTGTAGCATCTTCTCTTCTTTTCCAAACAGTTTGAAGACATCTGGACATCGAGGTTATACGTTTGTGGAGTTTTGGTGTTGGAATTTGGTCTCATTCTTGCCTGATTCAGGTTTCCAGCTGCTGAAGAGTTTGTGGTCGTCTTTGACGTATTTTTTTGTTTGAATGATGCGCCAAATGTTCCTTATAGGTGAAAGATCTGGACTGCAGGCAGGTTAATTTAGCAACTGAACTCTTCAACTAGGAAGACATGCTGTTGTAATAGCTGCAGTATGTGGTTTTGCATTGTCCTGCTGAAATACACAAGGTCTTTACTAAAATGAATACTGTCTGGAGAAGAGCATATGTTTTCTCTAAAACCTTTATGTACCTTTCAGCATTTATAGTGTCTTCCAAAACATGCAAGCTGCCCAAACCGTATGCACTTATATACCCCCATACCATCAGAGAGGCTGCCTTTTACACTGAACGCTGAAAACCCACACTCTTTAGCCTGGAGGACACGGCGTCCGTGATTTCCAACAGGAATGTCAAATTTGAGCTCGTCTGACCCTAGAACACTTTTCCACTTGAATCAGTCCATTTTAAATGAGTTTTGGCCCACAGGACACGACGTGCTTTTGGACCATGTTCCTTTTTGCATGATAGAGCTTTGGTTGGTATCTGCAGATGTCACGGTGGATTGTGTTTACTGATGGTGGTTTCTGGAAGTTTTTCTGGGTTCATTAAGTAGTGTCAATCACAGAACCATACCCATGAGTCATGCAGTGTCGTCTGAGAACCTGAAGATCACGGGCATCCAACAAAAGTCTTCGTCCTTGCCATTTACACACACAGATTTCTCCAGTTTTTTTGATGATGTCCTGCACTGTAGATAAAACGGTTTGCAATTTGACGCTGTGGAACGTTGTTTTTTTAATTATTCCACATTTTTTTTACACACTCTTTCACGGATTAAAGAGCCTCTGTCCATTTTTACTTCTTAGAGACTCTGTCTCTTCAAGACATCCCTTTTTATAGCTAATTATGTTACAGACCTGATGTCGATTAACGTAATTGGTTGCTAAATGTTCTTCCAGCTGAATCTTTTCAAAATGTATTGTTTTTTTAGCCCTTTTGTTGCCCCCGTGACAATTTTCGAGGCAGGTATCAAATTTGTGAAATTGAATAAAAGTGTAAAGTTTCTCAGTTTGAACGTTTGTTATGTTATCTATGTTCTATTGTGAAAATTCTTTTACTTTTCATTTTATCATACATAAACAAATTTAGCATACTATTTTTGCTACTTTTCTTTAAATGCTTCTGTCCTCCTTTTTGAATCTGATTTCATAGATATTAACTATTTAACTAGTTTAGCTAGCTTCAGCATGTTAGCAATCCAGTTATGGAGTAATGGTATTTTTTTAGATAGTTTACACAAAAAACTGTACTCTTAGCTTTTACCAGACTAATTCGAATTTTTGCTCCACAGACAGTCATTTCCATGTGGTGGAAACATAACGGGAGACTCAGGACTTATCGGTAGTCAGGGTTATCCGGGAGTGTACCCTCCAAACACCAAGTGTGTGTGGAGAATCACAGTAAGTACACATTCAGCATTTCAGACTGTCTCCTATTTGCATTTTGCCACCAGGCTTATATTAATTATTTATGAGCCAAACAGTGGATTATGTGATGCAACGGTATTACAGCGCGTCCTCGCAAGACCTTAGAATGTGTGTGTGTGTTTTCTGGCCTGAAATTGGTGTGTTGTAATTGGCTTTCAGCCAGCATGACAGCCCTGGAGGACTGCTTCAGACTCTGTGTGCATTTTTGAACATGTTGGCACCTCGACCACATTCAGAAGTCAAAACTTCACCTGGTTTATCGCCTTGATACATGTCAATATGTCCATCATTCACTGTCCTGTATTACTTCAAAGTGGACTTTCATGATAAAAAGAGTTATTATTAGTTTGTTACAGCTTATTTTAAATTTGTTGTCTTAAAAAAGTCGGCACAGGGACACAAAGGGCTGGAAAAAACAATACATTTTAAAAAGATTTAGCTGGAAGAACATTTAGCATCTAATTAAGTTAATTGACATCAAGTAACATGATTAGCTATAATTGGGATGTCTTAGAGAGACAGAAGAAGTAAAAATGGACAGAGGCTCTCCAGTCTCCCCAGTATTGAACATGGAAAGATGTGAAAATCTATCAAGAGGGCTTTTAGAGTAGTCTAAATTGACATGACCCTACATCAATCAATCAATCAATCAATCAATCAATCAATCAATCAATCAGTCTGTCTGTCTGTCTGTCTGTCCGTCCATCCGTCCATCCATCTATCTGTCCGTTCAGCTGTTTGTCTGTCAGTTTGTATATCCATCTATTTATTGACGTATAAAAACAATTTTCTTCAATCTGTCTATCTGCCTGTTTGTCTATTGGTCGATTAAGGAAAGGACGGATCACATACTTTCAAATTAAAATGTAAATTTAATGAATCATGTAAACAAAAACAAACATTGCAGGTAACGAAATGCTATTTTCTACATTCATAAAAATAAAATAAAATAAAATAAAAAAAGAAAAAAAAAAAATAAAACATAAAATAAAAAAAAAAGATTAGAAAAAGCGTTGGTGTGGTGGCCTTATATATATATATATATAGGGCTGTTGCGCTGGGTCTCCTGAGTTCGATTGATGGCTCATACACTTTTCCTCATCCCACCCCCTTTTAAAAAATTATAAGAAAGAGAATTATAATAAAATTTTAATGTATACAATTAAATATAAACTGAAAATACTGAAAATATATAGTACACATATGCGTCATATACAAATACAGAGTTGCATGACAATTTGTGTGTGAGGTGCACGTGTGTATTCAATGCAGGTATCTGATTGAAGTTGTGTGTGTTATAATGATGAGCCCAGATAAAGTCCGCCTGATGTGTCTCCTGCAGGTGCCACAAGGCAAAGTGGTGGTTCTGAACTTCCGGGTCCTGGATCTGGAAAGCGACAACCTGTGCCGCTACGACCACGTGGATGTTTACAGCGGGCATGCAAATGGGCAGCGTCTGGGCCGCTTCTGTGGTACTTTCAGACCCGGAGCCCTCGTCTCCACGGGGAACAAAATGCTCATTCAGATGGTGTCAGATGCCAACACCGCCGGCAGCGGCTTCCTGGCAGTGTTCTCCGCCGCTAACCCTCACGAACGAGGTGAGACAGAGATGAAAAAACAAGAGGACGTATTAAAAAGAGGTGGTCTGTTTCTGTGGGACATTCAATTATTTCAACTGAAGAATTATTGGCACCTTTTAATAAAATAAAGAATTTAGATGTTATACAGAATTTTGCAAAAAAAAAAAAAAAGGTTTAAAAAGTGCTGTAAAGTAAGAATGCTAATGAAAGTTAGTTAATAAAGAGAAATCCAAATCAAATCAATTTTTATTGTAACCACTCTTCGCTTGCAAAGCAATGCTTCTAGGTACACTTGTACACAGTTTTTGAAAAAGCTTGGCAGGTAGGTTGTTCCAAACTATTTGATCTTCTGTCCAGCTTTTTGATTTTCTTGTTGAAATCAGGGCTCTGTGTGGGCCAAACCATCATTTTCAGGAATCCTTGCTTTTCTCTGAAATGAACATTACATTTACTCTATTAGGCAGGTGTCATTATCCAGAGCGACTTACATTTAGCTCATTTTATACAATGTTTTGGTCATTGTATTTTTGTTGTAGGTTTGGGTCATTGTCCCTTCGCTGTAGGTTTGGGTCATTGTCCCTTCACTGTATATTTGGGATCATTGTATTTTTGTTGTAGGTTTGGGTCATTGTCCCTTCGCTGTAGGTTTGGGTCATTGCCCTTTTGCTGTAGGTTTGGGTCATTGTGTCCCTTTGGTCCCTTCGCTGTAGGTTTGGGTCATTGTCCCTTCGCTGTAGGTTTGGGTCATTGCCCTTTTGCTGTAGGTTTGGGTGGTTTTTTCCTTTTTGCTGTAGGTTTGGGTCATTGCCCTTTTGCTGTAGGTTTGGGTGGTTTTCCTTTTGCTGTAGGTTTGAGTCCATTGTCCTTTGCTGTGCTGTAGGTTTGAGTCATTGTCCTTTTGCTGTAGGTTTGGGTCATTGTCCTTTTGCTGTAGGTTTGAGTCATTGTCCTTTTGCTGTATGGTTGGGTAATTTCCCCTTTTCTGTATGTTTGGGTCATTGTCCCTTCGCTGTAGGTTTGGGTCATTGTCCCTTCGCTGTAGGTTTGGGTCATTGTCCCTTCGCTGTAGGTTTGGGTCATTGCCCCTTTTGCTGTAGGTTTGGGTGGTTTTCCTTTTGCTGTAGGTTTGAGTCATTGTCCTTTTGCTGTAGGTTTAAGTCATTGTCCTTTCGCTGTAGGTTTGGGTCATTGTCCCTTCACTGTAGGTTTGGGTCATTGCCCTTTTGCTGTAGGTTTGGGTGGTTTTCCTTTTGCTGTCTGTAGGTTTGAGTCATTGTCCTTTTTGCTGTAGGTTTGAGTCATTGTCCTTTTGCTGTAGGTTTGGGTTTTTGGTTTTCCTTTTGCTGTAGGTTTGAGTCATTGTCCTTTTGCTGTATGGTTGGGTAATTTCCCTTTTCTGTATGTTTGGGTCATTGTCCCTTCGCTGTAGGTTTGGGTCATTGGGTCCCTTGTCCCTTCGCTGTAGGTTTGGGTCATTGCCCTTTTGCTGTAGGTTTGGGTCTGCCCTTTTGCTGTAGGTTTTGGGTCAGGTTTTTCCTTTTGCTGTAGGTTTGAGTCATTGTCCTTTTGCTGTAGGTTTAAGTCATTGTCCTTTTGCTGTAGGTTTGAGTCATTGTCCTTTTGCTGTAGGTTTGGGTCATTGCCCTTTTGCTGTAGGTTTGGTGGTTTTCCTTTTGCTGTAGTTTAAGTCATTGTCCTTTTGCTGTAGGTTTGAGTCATTGTCCTTTTGCTGTAGTTTGAGTCATTGTCCTTTTGCTGTAGGTTTGGTGGTTTTTTTCCTTTTGCTGTAGGTTTGAGTCATTGTCCTTTTGCTGTATGGTTGGGTAATTTCCCTTTTCTGTATGTTTGGGGTCATTGTCCCTTCGCTGTAGGTTTGGGTCATTGTCCCTTCGCTGTAGGTTTGGGTCATGTCCCCTTCGCTGTAGGTTTGGGTCATTGCCCTTTTGCTGTAGGTTTTGGGTGGTTTTCCTTTTGCTGTAGGTTTGAGTCATTGTCCTTTTGCTGTAGGTTTAAGTCATTGTCCTTTTGCTGTAGGTTTGAGTCATTGTCCTTTTGCTGTAGGTTTGGGTCATTGCCCTTTTGCTGTAGTTTGGGTGGTTTTTCCTTTTTGCTGTAGGTTTAAGTCATTGTCCTTTTGCTGTAGGTTTGAGTCATTGTCCTTTGCTGTAGGTTTGAGTCATTGTCCTTTTGCTGTAGGTTTTTGGGTGGTTTTCCTTTTGCTGTAGGTTTGGAGTCATTGTCCTTTTGCTGTAGGTTTGGCTCGTTACCCTTT
This sequence comes from Bagarius yarrelli, assembly GCA_005784505.1. Lineage (NCBI taxonomy): Eukaryota > Metazoa > Chordata > Actinopteri > Siluriformes > Sisoridae > Bagarius > Bagarius yarrelli. Next base: position 692,447 of record VCAZ01000068.1, read on the forward strand.
CGCTGGAAGTTTGGTCATTTTACTGCTGCAATATATAGTTTAGGACGTTCAGGACATTAATAATTAATCCTTACCAAATCTCCATGTATATAAAACAGCCTGAAATGTGCAATAAATCTCCACCATGCTTCACCGTTTTGAGTTTCTGCAATATTAAAATTGAAATGTTACACACAACAAATAAGCAGGACTACCATCAACATGCAACTTGTTTCTTCCTCAAAGGTGCCACTACTTGCTGTCTTTTTGCTTATTAACCTAAGAAGTTTTTATAGCAGACAGCGTATGTAAAGGCTGTGTTTTAACCTTCAGGGTTGGAATAAGTCGAGGCTTTGTAAATTGATGAGACTAGAAATGTAAAAAAAAATGAATGACTTTCCCAGTGCATTAAATCCCTAAAAAGGTCAGTTTTGGGAGTTTTTTTTTAAACGGTTTCGGTCAGGGGGAGTTAGTTATTTTTTTCTTCTGAATAAACATGACAGGAGCATGCTTTACAGTCTGACTCTCTGATTTGGACTTCACAGCGCGATGTGGAATTTCTCACCCTTATTTTTCCCCTCTGTGTTTTTCCGAGGGAGGACAGACCCGCGGAGATGTTTTCTCTGACTCATTAAAAGTAACAGAACGTCGGCTTGCTCTGTGTACGACTGGCAGAGTTTTAATGATCTGGTTTTAAGTCTGCGTTTATTTTCCCAGCTGACAGCTGGAGCTGGTTTCGGTTGCTATCAATGGGGTTTATAGGGGAAAAATCTACTGTAGTTACACCAAAGTATAACAATAAAACATTTGCTGTCTGTAAAAGCTATTGCTGAATGTGAAATATGTTGTGTGGAATACCATTGAGTACAAGAATTTAAGATTTAAAACTGAAAATATATTCAACATATGCATAATAGTATCCAGTAATAATGCCTCCTTTTATAAACAGAGAAAGATTTACAGTATAAAAGAATTTACATTTACATCATTTAGCAGACGTTCTTATTCAGAATGACATAAAAATTGATTTGAGACGCATTATTAAGCAGATAAATACTGGAACACTAGATCAAAAAACAAAGTGTACCAACTAAGGAAGTTAATAAATTATCAGACTAGCTGGGTAAAAATTACGTCATTTCTATTGTTTCAATAAATTACTAAAATCCGATAAAGGTCACTTGCTAGTAAATCAATCAATCAGTCTGATCTATCCGAGATTTATCCTCTTTCTGAGTGCAAGTGACTGCAGCCAGTGTTGCCGGATTGGGCGGGTTCCTACTCAGTGTTGCCAAATTTGGTAAATTCCTGCCCAGAGTAGCCAGATTGGGCGGGTTCCCGCTCAGTGTTGCCAGATTGGGCGGTTTCCCGTTTAGTGTTACCAGATTGGGCGGGTTCCCGCTCAGTGTTGCTAGATTTTGTAAGTTCCTGCCCAGTTTTGCCAGATTGGGCGGGTTTACACTCATTGTTGCCAGATTGGGTGAGTTCCTGCCCAAATGGGCTTCTTTTAATCAAGTCAGACTAGAAATAAATGCACTGGTTACTAATATTTGGGATGCTTCTTGATACAACTGGCCGGTGTTTAACTACAAACTGGATTTTATTAATTTTTGTATAAAAAAAGGTTATCAAAATATGCAGTAAATTATTCCTGGTGTCTTACTTAAAAACGTTTAAAGAGTCGGCACTGATGTTTGTTATTATAGTTTATAACGGAGCTGCTTAAATATCAGTTTCATCAGTGCATCAGAGATTTTCTATTCTCCTGGTTTACAAACTGCAAATTATAACACTATAATATAAAAATATCGACTCATCGTTTATCGGTATCTGTATCAAAATCGGCCATGAGAAGGACTTAATTATCCATTATATATATATATATGTGCATCCTTAGTAACAACCTGAAAAATGTTTAAAAAGAGCAACTTTTTGACAGGTACAGTATGTCTTTAATTGTCTCTTAAAAATCAGTCAGTAACTCGTCTGATGAGGAGTTCATTCCATCATCTTGGTGCCAGAACAGAGAAGAGTCCAGTGATGCTTGTGGATCCAAGGGAGCGCAATGCAATGCAAGGAGTGATGAGTGCTTTCAGATGAATTGATGCTGCTCCATGTTTGGCTTTGTAGGCGAGCATCAGTGAAGCGAAGGGAGCACAGGCGTGGGGTGGTGTAAGAAAATTTTGAAAGGTTGAAAAAAACTAACCCAGCCGCATACTGAATCATCTGCAGAGGACGAATTGCTCAAAGGAAGACCTGCCAGGAGCGAGTTGCAATAGTCAAGATCAAAAATTTCAAAAGACTGAATAATCAACTGAGTCATCTGAGTGAACAAGAATGGGTCAAATCCTTCTGATGTTGTGGAGGATAAACCGGAAGGACTGTGACATGTTAGCAACATGTAAGGAAAAGGACAGTCGATTGTCCATGATTACCCCAAGACTGCAAGATCCTGGAACAGGAATATATCAGCTGGGTTAAAGAGCAGTTTCGGGTTAAGTTTAAACTGATTAGCTGCCATCCATGATGATATGTCTGCCAGGCATGCTGAGATCCAGGCAGAAGATGTGGTTTGTGGAAAAAAAAATTAGCTTGTAGCCCTTTCTTAAACAAAAATGCTAAATGATATTATCTGATTACATATGGGATATAATAATATTTTAAATATAAAAATTTATTATAATTAATAATAAAAACGTCCTTTTGTTTTTTTTCTTCTGGTACTTTGGTTCTCCCAAAAGCCCAAAAACACATTTAAATAGGTGTGTGATGATGTGTGTGTAATTGTGTCCTGTCATGGTCTGGCACCCTGTCCAGGATGTCCCCTGCCTCGTTCCTCGAGTCCTTTGGTGTATATTTCAGATTTTCTGCAACTCTGGGTTGGAATTCTAAAATCTCTTTGGGAGGAGTCGTGGTCTTGCATCGTGTTCAGAATTTCAGGCTTCATGCTGGTCTCATGGTTAATAACTTCTTGTGCATATGGTCTCCTTCTATACAGCCTCTTGGCAACTCTGCTGAAAGTTTGTGTACACTTTCCTGCCCTAGTCACTCATTACAGCATCCAGTGCTTATTATAGGCTGAAAAGCACAGGCTAAAATTATAAACATCAGCTCTCCTTAATTAGAGGAGGTTTTAAACTACATTTACCCTGCCATGTTGGGTAAATACATGTTGGGAATCTGATGTCATTTATCTTTTAGGAGATCAGTATTGTGGAGGGCGATTGGTGAAGCCATCAGGAACCTTTAAGACGCCCAACTGGCCAGAAAAAGACTATCCAGCAGGAGTCACGTGCTCTTGGCACATAATCGCACCGAAAAACCAGGTGAAGTTTGTAAAACACTGTTTGAGCTGTTGAATGTTAAATATGTCTGAAATGTGTGAAAGTTTTAGTATATGTAAAATGTTAAACAGAAAATTTGTGAATATATATATATACATTTTATATATATAATTATATATTATCATGTTTCAACTGCAGCCTTTGCAAAAAAAACCTAGATTTTGGCCTCTAATAGACAATAAACTGGCATAAATAATAACAATTATAATAAATAATTTACTAACATTTACATATGATTAATCATTGCCAACACTTGAAACCCTTTTAGGATTTCAGGAAAACTCTCTCTCATTGGTCGATTTTTTAATTTTATTTCTAGGATTCTTATTTTTTGTAGAGACATTCATTCATTCATTTATCTTCTATACCCGCTTATTCCCTAATTCGGGGTCGATGGGATCTGCTGGAGTCTATCCCAGCCGTCTATGAAAGGGCGAAAGGCAGAAGGGGGACACCCTGGACAGGTCGCCAGTCCATCACAGGGCCACACACACACACACACTTACTCCTATGGGCAATTTGGACTCACTAATCAACCTAACATACATGTTTTTGGACTGTAGGGAGGGAACCCGTGCTATCCACTAAGCCACTTTTCATTTTACACACCAACTAAACCTGGTGCCTAACAAATCCAATGGTGATTGGTTGCTTTGCATTACAGTCACATGCCATGTCCTGGCCAATAAAAGCTGCCAATCATCAGCTGCAGTCAGTTTAATCATCAGTTTACAAGAGGCAAAAATATACATAAGCAAAACTTTACATAAAATACATAACCAACTACTGTTGGGTCCTTAAACTGGTGGTAGAACAGTCATTAAAATGTTGGACTGCTAATTGGAAGATGGGGGTTCGATTTCCAGTACCACCAAGTTGCCATTGCTAAGCCACGGAGCAAGGCCCTTAACCCCATTTTCTCAGAGATAAATGTAAGTCGCTCTGGATGAGGGCGTTTGCTAAATGCTGTAAATGTAAATGACCAATGCTTCCACCCCTCTCTGACTCCAACTCCAGGATGGGCTCAAAGCATGGATGGGTTAGGATGGAATACAAAAAAAAAATATTTTACTGTGCAGTAATGTGTATGTGACAAATAAAGTCTTGTTCTTCTTCTTAATTAAGATTTCAAACCTCGTGATCGCGATTACCAACCACAAGCTTCATCAAGCAGTTGCCTTAGGATTTCAAAAGAAAGCTAATTTATATTTTCCAAGCAGAGAATGGATAATAACATATCAATGCACTTCCAGCTCACAATTTCCACTGCCTGAAATTCAATTAGGAATTGGCAGTTTAGGAAGTCTCTGTAAGTCAAAACAAGTTCTTCAAAAAAAAAAAAACCCAAAAACAATATGGCTACGGATCTGCAGGAGCCGTAAGGGGAAAGTGAATGGGGGTGTGTGTGTGTGTGTGTGTGCTAGGATGGGTTCGATTTAAGAGACTTAAATGTAAGTCACTCTAAATAAGGGCATCACTTACATAAATGCAGGACGTTTTAGGTGAACAGAAGTGGTGGTACTTTGCTACCATGGTTTACAGGGTGGTATATTTATACTGGCTCTGTTTGTTTCACGTTATTTAGATTATTGAGGTGAAATTTGAGAAGTTCGACGTCGAAAGAGACAACTACTGCCGCTACGACTACGTCGCCATCTTTAACGGAGGGGAAATCAACGATGCTAAGAGGATCGGGAAATACTGTGGAGACAGCCCACCAGAGTAAATCACACAAATCACACTAATTCCTATATAAAAACATTCAAATTGAAGAAAACGTTTGATTATTGGGATATTTTAAGGTGTTTATTTACTTTCATTTATTGGGTTTCCACATTGCTAATCTTTGGACAGAAGTTTGGGTTGGAAGACTTCTGATTGACCCCCTGATCATTTGTTTTATTGTGTGTTATATAAGTGTATTTGTTTAGTTTTTGTACTGTATCTGTGTGTCTTTTTCAGGCCAGTGTTCTCTGATGGTAATGAGCTTCTCATTCAGTTCCTCTCAGACCTCAGCTTAACAGCAGACGGCTTTATTGGCCATTACAAATTCAGGAACAAGAAGATTCCAACAACAACCATCGCCCCAACCACAACCACTCAGCCTGCAACCACCAGACTCGTGCGTACGTGTCTTTTAGAAATAGAAACAAACACACACGGCTTTATATTGAATTGATTGCAATTGATGTTAGAAGCAGACTTAATTTCTTCTTAGTAATGAAAAACCTGATTTGAAAGTCTTCAGTGAGTTGATTCATTTGGCTTTGGTCATTAAAACATACGACTCTTTCAGCTTTTAAATGACTCGTTGTCTTTACTCTTCACTAAACACCAACCAATGATTGATCTTCTCTGCTTTACTACAGTGCCAAGTGTTTGCTGAACTGTTACTCTTTGACAGGCAGCAATTATTCTAATAACATCCATCGATTGTTCCTAATCAGATTCATGGGGATCTGCTGGAGTCTATCCCAGCTGTTGGGTTGGGGTAAAGGCAGGGGACACCTTCCTGCTGTGAGGCAACAGTGCTAAACACTAAGCCACCCTGATGTCCACTCTAATAACATATCACACTTTATTGAGATATACTCCACTGGTTTACGATTTACAGGATTCAAATAAGAGAATTTAAAGGATTTTTATTCATGACTCGTGGTGTTCTTCAGGGCTCAGTACTTGGCCTTCTTGTTTATTCAAGTTTTTTTTAATCTTTTCTGCACTTTTAGCTTTGAAGTATTCGGCAGCGCTCTGTCAACAGAAATGCAAGAGAAAAGGAAGTGCTGAGACTCATTTCTGCTCCAGCAACTTTGGTAAGAGATCAAATTTGTTCGCACACACTCACTCTAATGTATATACACTGAGGTTAACAGGGAGACATGGATAAAAATAAGATGAAGAAAAATACTGTTTCTTAGAATCCGTGCTAACTAACAAGCGTGTGTTTTTTTCCACCTGGACTGTCTTGGGTCTGACGATTTGTGTCAGAGCCTGAAAAGCACCGTTTAAGGTTTTTTTTCTCCCTACACAGTAAAGTGTGTGTAAGAAACACAGTCCTCTCAGTGCCAGCCGGCTGCCGCAGGCCGAAAGCAAACTGGGTTTAAAAGGAGGTGTTGATTCAGCGTGGCCTCCTTCTGAAACCTTTCTATCTGGGCTGATGAGTTCTTTATGATTTCCTGACGAGTTTGCTTGCATTTGCATACGGGAAGAGTGGACCAGTCGCCCAGGGCTCTGGGATGCGGTGGTGGAAAATTCTACTAAAATCATGCCAAGTCTGTTACATCACCTTGTTTTACCCCAGGAGACAAAGTACAGCATTTTACTGCTTAACTGTTTGGCTATGAATTTCTAAAAATCTTTTGGAACCGATACCAGCATCGATTATTTGCATGTGACCGACAGCTAATTATTTATTGTTTTACTCCCGAGTCCTTCCATCAATTATTGATTAATGTATTATTTAACGATATGGTGAATAAAGTTAATCGCAGCAAAAATCATGCTACTTTAACTGTAATCGCTGTTGTTGACTCGTCTTTCCTCACGACGCAGTCTTCAAAAATGCTTCTCAGATGGTGTACATATATCACTGAAGCCTATAGTAAAACTCGAATCTGATAATGGAAAAAGTCTAAATATTGAGAAAATATCAGTAACAATGATTATCAGTCAATCATTAAAAAATGCTTACAATTTAATAAAAGTTATTTTAATAAAAAACATATTTATAAACACTTTATTTGTATGACATAGGATTTATTATCTGTAAATCTATGAATGAAGACATCAGACTAGCAATTTAATTAATGCAAAAATAATAGCACCCATGTGACTGCATTGGCTGAGCTACATTATTGGAAGATTTAAGACAATTATTATCATGGGTAACCTACTAGTCCATAGGTAACCTACTGGTCCATGGGTAACCTACTGGTCCATGGGTAACCTACTAGTCCATAGGTAACCTACTGGTCCATGGGTAACCTACTGGTTTCATGGGTAACCTACTGGTTTCATGGGTAACCTACTGGTTTCATGGGTAACCTACTGGTTTCATGGGTAACCTACTGGTTTATCTGATCAGAGGAGAACTGACCCCCCCCGACTGAGCTCGGTTTCTCCCAAGGTTTTTTTTTTCTCCATTCTGTCACTGATGGAGTTTTGGTTTTTTGCCGCCGTCGCCTCTGGCTTGCTTAGTTGGGGACTCTAAATTTATAGATATCAATCAAATTGACTGTTCTAATAAATGTTTAATGAATGATGTGTAATAAATGTTTGTCGTTTCTGATGTAATTCTGTAAAGCTGCTTTAAAACAGTCCCGATTGTTAAAAGTGCTATAGAAATAAAGGTGACCTGACTTGACAAACTCTAAGACACATTTACACCTTTTTCAGTTTGCTTTAAATAAAATTTAGTGCCAAATTTGATCAATAATTGCTTTTATATCTTTTTTACTTTTGATCAATTTTATATATATATATTTTTTTAATCTAAAGATATTTATACTTAAAAAAAATGTTGTAGCTCAGTGATAGTCTACTGATCCAAATATAGTAAGTTTATTATCCAGGACTACTGCTGGGATCTAGATCAAGATCTAGTTGTATAAAATAAAGGGTGTCTGGTGAATGCCATGAATGTAAATCAGTTAACGTATATATTCTAATTTGTTTATTTGTTACTTCCTTACCTAATCATCCTATTTTTTTCGACCTGTTTGCTGTTCTTTCAGCAATCACAGGGACGATTATCACGGCGGTTCCACGTGCAGGAAGCATGCATACGACTGTCTCCATCATCAACATCTATAAGGAAGGAAACCTGGCCATCCAGCAGGCTGGAAAATCCATGAGCACTAAAATCGTTATCCTGTGCAAGAAATGTCCTTCTGTGAAAAGAGGTGAGTGTCAGCCGAGCCAAGCACAATTTCAGCAATTACACTGGATTATGCTCTGTAACACGCCGTCTCTCATCCAGCCACAAGGACACCGTTATAAAATCACGCTGTTCATAGAGGCACTTTGTAAATCTGAGTAAATAAATGAAGGAATAAATGCCTTAAAAAAGTAGCTTGAAATGTTCATGGGTAATGATAATGACATGACTCTGAGTTTGCCCTCAGACTAATGAAGCATCGAGCTGAAAATTAAAGCTTGATGGTGACTTAAGGTAAGCGGCAAAACTCACTGTCACAAGAAAAAAAACCCTCATATGCTTATAGTGTAGCGTATAAGCGTATGGAGCATTTGTAAGGTGAGGTACTGACGAACGCCCCTCCTGAATGTCTCTGCCGTAACGCCACTGCATTCAGGCTCTCTCTGTGTGCTGTCACTAGGCTTGAACTACATCTTCATGGGTCAGACGGATGACGACGGCCGCGGCCTGATCGCTCCACATCACTTCGTCATGGCTTTCAAGGCCAAGAACCAGCAAGCCTTCAACGTCCTGAAGAACAAGCGGTGCTGATCTCAAGCTTTCTTGTGGGTCGAAACCCAAGAAAGTGATTTTTATTACATTCTAAAATATTTAATGTTTATAATCAGAACCGATCATCGTTCTGTGAAAAAAGACCATGAAGAATTATTAACCAAAGGAAGTGTATATTATAAGGAAGGAAATAAAAAACAGTAATGATAGATGACCTTCAGGGCCAGTGTTGAGGGTAATGGCGAGACTGAATCCTTTCTTCCTTCTTTTCGATTAAAACCCACCCTTGTTTATTATTAAAACCCCACCAACTGAAACATGAACTGTAAAAACTGTAAATGTTTTAGTATATAGGGTTGAGTTTCATCTTTCACTACTATTAAATAACTAGCATGTTTTTTTTTAAATGTACAGTACATAGCAGGCTCAGTGTGTCAAAAAGTCATTTCTGGTTTATTTATTTAATGTTGGGTATTTAAGTACAAATTTACATAAAACCTTTTACACTTTTTCACCATTCAAGGGCTTTTCACGCTTCTCCTAACCCCGAATTAGCATAAGAAACCCTTCTTTTACCCCAGGTAAAGAACTCTGAATTAGGATCAGCACGGCTGTAGCATTGTTTAACTCCACATCACAGTGATGAACGTGCAAATTGTGAAACGATGCGCTGTTAGAATGTTACGGCTAGACACCTGACAGACGCCCGATCAAAAACTGAACAGCTTTACCTCATATTGGGTAAAAACCAGGAAGTAGAATACCGTTTACTGTTCTAAGCAAAAAAAATGGCGGATACACGCGAGATCGATGAACAAACTATCGGTCGACAATATGACAAACTATAAAAGAAACGAACAAAAAAAATGAAGAAACTGTGAAAGATAATTGGTAATTGGAGTTATCCAATCTAAACTGTGCTGCTGTTTAATGTATAAAATTATAGCTGTTTTACAATTATTAGAGTTAAAAGACAAAAAAATACATAAGCTTCATTCTTTGTTAAAATTTTTATATTTACATTTGCAGGATTTGGCAGACGTCCTTACATTTTACATTTTATATCTTTTTTACAACTAAGCAATTGTGGTATATATATATATATATATATATATATATATATATATATATATATATATATATATATATATATATATATATATAGCGGAAAGTGGTAGCACAGTGGTTAAAGCCTGTAATTGGAAGATCGGTGGTAAATTGCAGATGTAAAGTATGAAACATACGTGACTTTGATAATAAAAGTCTTTTGTTCTGGAGTGGAAAAATGTGTATAAAAAACGTTTGTGATGACTAAAGTATCCACTTCCCAAAGAAATTTATTCGTTCGATTTAAGCCAACATTCTTCAGATTCCAAATTCCTTACAATAATAACTTTTTAGATTGTTTCTTTAGATATCTGTGTACAGTGGGGATTTAAAGACAGGAAGTGGTTCTGTATATATCAGAAGTGTGAAGTCGAGGTGTTAGCGAGTGTTTACAATGTTGTTCTGCTTTCATTTCTCGAACACGGAGGTACATTCCACGAATGTTAAAAATCTGAGCTGTGTCTCATTGTGACACATGACACTCATTGTGACACATGACACATTGTGATGTGACACTTTTCATCCCAAACGATTTCCATTTTAAACTGATTCCTGTTAGTAAATGTTAATTTATAAAGCATTGTTTTGTGACATCATCAAAATAAAATAAATATCTAATGTTGTTCTGAACTTTATAGCTTTGTTTTTTTGTGTGTGTGTACATATATTTTATATTATAAATAAATAAATAAATAAATATACAGTCTTATTCAAAAGTTTAGGCACCCCTTGATAAATAACAGATTTTGGTGATTTTCTAATTGAAATGATGTTAACACACAGTCTCTCTGGGAAATGGAAAAAATGCACAATATTTTCAGCAAACATTGATGCATAGTTACGTTTTATGCCATAAATTAAACAAAAATAAAAAATAAAAACATTTTTATGGCACTAAATTTAGCGTTAGATTAACATTACAGAGGTTAAGTTAGTTGTACATAATTGTTAACATTATTAAAATTAGTGTTAGATAAACATTATAGTGGCTAAAGTTAGTTATATAATTATTAAAGTTATTACTAGTATCATGAACTTGACTGTCAGTAAACATGTCAAACTAGCAAAGACAACAGATTTTAGCATAGGATTATAGAAATCATTTAGGATTTCAAAATTTATTTCAGAGACCAAATCAAGGCCCAAATCCCACAGGGTAAAAACAGATTAACATTTCCTGAAAATATGTTGCCTTTATGTGTTTAAACACTTTGTTGTAAGTGTTAATCATAAGAAGCACCCTAAACAATCAATAAAGTAAAAAGAATCATTTTTGTACTTCATTAGAAGGGGTTAATCAAATGGTTAAGGCGCTGTGTTGTTCATCTGAAGACCAGGGAGACCTGGGTACAGGCCCCACCACTGGCAGTCTGAGTTGTTTTTCTGGTAGGTTTTCTACCTGGGTTCAAGCCTGGGTTTGATCTAAAAAGACCAGCCAGCCACCACTGGGTCCTTAAGCAAAACCCTTAACCTTTCCCGCCTCACTGGTGCTGTCTCATAGCTGACCCTGTGCTCTGACCCCCAACTTACTAAGACGGGATATGTGAAGAAACAAATTTCACTGTGGTGTAAAAAGTACATGTGACAAAAAATAAACTGTGGCTTTTTATAAAGCTGTAAAGTTGAACTTCAGGACGTTTCTGATTGTGTCATAACCTAAATATAACCTGGGGAAAAAAACACCGACCCGGAAAGATCTGGAATTTTATCTTCTTATTAAAAGGGAGGTTTTCCGGGGAAGGGAATACGAACTAAATAAAATTAAATGCATCATTTTCCCCAAAAAGATTTTATTGGATACTTTTGTTCAAAATAAAGACACCTTTTAGAAAACGAGTGTTATGATCATTAATGTGAGATGTAAGAAGTTCTGAATCTGGAGACTTAATAAATCTGTGTAGAATAAATTTACAATGGTAGAATTTCAGTCTCAGGCCTGCACCATGTCTCTGCTGTTAAAAGTAGAAGAAACTTTTCCAAGCATGCTGGACAGCAGATTTGGGATGATGGCTTTAGCTTCTGGGGTAGAACATGGCATATTTGGACGTGCGAAAGCCGAGCAGGTCTCTCATCTCGTTGCGGAACTTGGACATGTCCTGTCTCAGGTCGTTGAGGTTCTCCACTGTGGCCTGGTCTGTGCTTTGCATCTTCTGCCTCGTGGACGTCAGGTAACGATGCACAAGGCAGCACATTATCTTCTGGTAGTTTTCGTCTCTTTTCTGCTTCAGGTTCCTCCACTCCTGGAAAACAGAAGTACATGATTAGAACATCGGGTTCGATGGAAAAGCATCTGCAGATGAAAGAAACCCAGGAATGACCAGAATGATAAAAGGGTGAACTATTTATTTATAAAATTTACAGTAGGTGTCAGCATGTCACTCTCAAGTTTAAAAATTCCTGGTAGCTCTTTGGGCAGGAATTTTAGTTTTTGGTAGCCTGAAATGAATTGACGTAGCCTGAATAAAAAAAGACATTATTTCTAATGCAGTATATTGTAAAGGGGACACAACATCAGTAATAAACAATAAAAACGCAACTAACAATCGAAGGCTGCTTCTAACTGAACATCCAATTCCAGTCGTCAGCGATTTTCACAATACTTTCCACTGATTAGCCTGACGAGCAGACTGGGGGTACATTTTGGTAGCCTGACTAGAGGGCACAATACGACAGGTTAGCAATTTTGCAAGACCTGTAGGGCCGATTTATCATAGCTAACTCACATACCGGCTCGTTTTTTGTGACAGAAAATCCACAGATGAACTTCTAATGAAAAAACATGTAGACCTTAAAAAAAGATCTTCATTGGGATTCTTTATAGAACACCGCAGCTCTGTACAGCTCTGTACAGCTCTGTAAAAATGGTTCTGTGTAAAACCCTTACAATAAGCTATAAAGCTTATATTTTAAATCAACTCAAATAATTAAATCAATAAATAAGGGTGCCAATACTTTTATAGTTTTATCTCTGGGTGGAATGAAGTTTAAATTAAAAGTTCCACTAAATGTGTGAAAAGATGAAATGAAATGAAGACATCTGATTAAGAGGGGGTTAAAGCTGCTAGCAATAATATAATTTTGATATTTAATTTAATAATTAATATATTTAATTAATATTTAATTTATAGCACAGTGTTGTTTTGCAGTAAATGTATACTTGTTTAAATGAGCTGTTGTAACAATAATAATTTTTTATCTTTTTTTATATTTAGGGGTCCATTTCAGGCCTCTATATATGAGTTAAGTGACAGAACCATTTTAATTTCTATTTAGACCCAGAGCGTAATGAGAAACCTGCACCTGCTTTTTCTCACTGTAAGATAAATAGTCATTTTGCTGAAAGTAAATCGTAAACATTAGCGAAAAAACAGCGCCAGAAGTCTGTGTACACAGAGCAGGCCATCGCTCACTGACCTTCAGCGGGTTCTGTTTTGTTCTTGCTTAAAAAGCCCAGAACTGTATAATTTAATCAGAAAGAACAACCACATCCAGCAACCACAGGGTAATTATAATTTTCAAAAGAAAAAGTCAGTCGTTCTTTTTTTATCGGACAACCACAGCAGTCCTTAGCCTAGCCTCACAAAAAGGTAAGCGATATTATACTTTTTCCAATTGAAAATATTATGCATATAGTTTACTTTTATAGACAAATTAAAGATACTAAATAAAATTATATAAATGCACATTATATTTATATTTAGTTAATATAAATATATTGTACATACATATAAGTATATTTAGCTTATACTGACAGATCGGTGGATGATGTCATTGACCAGAAAGTAATGCTATATAAACACACGTCGCACCTTGCTTCCATTCAGCACGGGACGCTGGAGCTATGGCAAGTCCATGTTTCATACGTAACCTTAGATGTTCCCCTGCAGAAACTCAAGCTGCGTCAAGACGCTTTGGGAATAAGATACCTAAGATACCTACGCCATGTGTGTTGGACCCAATGTGAATCAATATAGACTGATCATTTCTATGTCAGTGGGTAAGCGTACAAAATTAGCAGGGAATTCAATATTTTTCCCCCTTACTATATACTAGATACTAATATCTAGTATATAGTCTAGGGCAGCGACCCACCCTTGTGGGTCGGGTGGGCACCCTCAGCGAGCTCTGTGGGGGGTCATGGTTTGCGTCATTGAGAACGAGACCATATTGCATTAGCTAATTTTATTTATTTTTGTCCCCTGGTGGCCAAAAAAATGGACAAATTTGTGATTCGACAAAAACAAGCGAATCTCATTGATTCACCTTCAGCAGCTGATAGTAATGACCCAGACATACTAGCAATACTGGAAACTCGAAATGCAGGAAATACCATAAGCGATAAAATCATTAAATGTAAAGAGGCTCTTTAGGAGCCAGACATTAAAGAGAAACAAAGGATTTGGATGATCTGAACTAGAGAATAAAAAAAAAGCTGATGTAATATCATTTTTAGGTTTCAAAACAGGTAGCATAGAAAAGTGCTGTTTAATAGCAGCATCCTCTGTCTTGTGTGATGGTCCCATACCTTTCCTATTAAAATAAAAGAAGGCACATGGACATAGACTGTCTCAGGTCCAGCACTGACTGACCTTGAGGCTGTTCTGTCTCTTCATTTTTCCGGTGGACGTGTGGGAACAGATCCACTTGCTCAGGCTGGTTAGTAAGTAGCACAGTGTCTTAGGGGATGGAAGGATGTTAAATGGCGGAGGCAACGTGCATTTATCATCGAAGTAGCTGAGCCAGAGTTTAGCCCGGGCAAATTTCCATTCTTTATCCTCATGATTCTGTAGTCAAAACAAAGTTAGGAGAAAAAAAACATCAGCACATGTGGCCTAGTTAGAATCGCCTGCATTATTCAGATTTTTTATAGAACATTTGATAAATTAAGACAAGGCAAGAAAAGAGGAGGTTTATTTATAAAACGAGTGTAAATTTAAAGTGCTTTGCATACAAAATAATTAGTAAAAGCAGAGAAATTAAAATAAAGAGCAAAGATTCATTCAAAAAATAAATGAAAACCGTTAAGAATATAAAATGATTATAATCGGTTGGGACGTATTACAGCGCTCAGTCAGTAAATACAGAATTAAATAGATGTGTTTTGAGTCTGGATTTAAAAATGGCTACCAATTTAGCACTTCGGATCTCTTCTGGTAGCTGGTTCCGACTGCGGGCTGAGCAATAGCTAATATCAGATTCCTCTTGTTTGGACTAAATTCTTGGTTGTATGTTTAAAACTGACTTGATCCTAACGATCTGAGTGATCTGATTGGTTTATATTTATTGAGTCAATGGAATGTATTTAGGTCCTTTAAAACTGATTCTAAATGTAACTGGTAGTCAGTGTTCGGACCTAAGAACCGGTCTGATGTGATCAGATTTTTCTGGTTTTGAGTCAGAATCCTGGTGTCAATGTTCTGTATGATCTGTAGCTGTTTAATGGTCTTTTTGGGAAGGCGGTCAGGAGTGTGTTATAATATAATCTAGTGAAACTGGTAATAAGGGCATGAACAAGAGTCTCCAGGTCCTGACTGGAAACTGAACGCAGACCTCTAGCAATATTTTTTAAGGTGATAGTTTGCTGATTTAGTTATTGCCTTGACACGACTACTAAAACTAAGATCCGACTGCAGAATCACACCAAGATTCTTGACTTGACTCCTAGAATCATGCTATGCATTCACCCTGATAACTATATCTTTGTTTGTAACTGCAGTGACCTCAGTTTTCTCCTTGTTTAACTAAAGAAAGTTTGGGCATAAAAATTAAACAACATCACAAAGTAATTTTTAATGGCTAGATTAGCAAGCAAAGCTATTAGCTAGCTTTTTGTCCTTTAATAAAGTGTCCAAACATTAAGTATAAGGTGGTCTATTATAGAGTAGAATATAACAATTGATTTTTCAACAATAACTGCAGGCAGAGAACTAAAGAAATGTTGCACCTCATGCTCAGAATTAGTCAGGTCATGGTTTGACAGCTTCATTTGCATAGAAATGAGGAAAATCTCAGTTCTCGCTGCTTGCTGCTAAGGATGGAACTACGGCATAAGGATGGACTCACAGCGATCTGTCTGAAGCTCTTATGCAGCATGGCCACTAGAAGCTTAGTGAGAACGATCACAACGACGATGTTGTACGTGCCGACGATGAGGGCGCCAACGAACGAGCGCAGTTCCTCCGTGTAGCTGATCCTGGTCACCAACAGCGCCACGTGGGCCAGAGAGAAGATATACCAGAAGAGCGCATAACACGTCCCCATAAACCTGAAGAAAAACACAGCAAGCCAAACAGCCACTTAGTCAGATATACACTGGAAATTAGAGCTGCGCAATACATCGGTCCAGAATTGAAATCGCAACGTCTGCATCGGCAATAGTCACATCGCAGGATGTGCAATGTGCGTAAGATTTGTGGACTGACTGCATTATAAAGTTGAATTAGAAAGTAAAAGTTTAGTATTTGCACATTGTTTTAAGGTCGGTTACTGTAAAAGCATTTCAAGCTAGTTTAAAGCATTCAGACACAATAACACACATTTAAGCTTTAACCAAAGATCATTTGTATAGTGCAGTCTATACAGTGTGATTTTACATTTCCATAATGATTAAATTTCTGTATCTGAATCTCCAGAAAAAACATAACACACTGATTATTTCATCTTTGTTCTATTGTATTCATTTATTTATGCTTATAATTTGTATATTATATTACACTCCATTACAAAATCACCACAATCATTCTAAAATAATGAATTTGTTTCCAGATAGAGCCGATCAAGCTCGTGAAATGTTTTCATATCGCAGAATAACCCCAAAATATCGCATATGTTACTTATTAGGCATACCAATATTGTAAAGCCCTATAAGAAATATTACTTAAAAAAATTGATAAAAAACATCATTTATTGATTTGTAAAACAGTTAAAAATCAAACTTCAATTCTGTTCAATTTATGTTAAATAAATGATAACCATGTTATTAGATTAGTACATTACACTACAAAAAGTTTTATTCCCCAACCCTAACCCAAGGGTGCCAATACTTAAATCTCCAGAAACAAAGTAAAGATATCTGTTTATCTTTTTCGTAGGTAAGTATTATAAGTAGGTCTTATAACAGCGTTGAGTGAAGAGGGGGATTTGCTATGTAATATCTTGAAAATATTAGTGGATTCATGCTTATGAGACCCAAACTGTTGTCTAGAAGTTCTTTTATATTGTTACATTTTTCCTTTAGTGGAATTAGGAGACCAAAAAACCCTGTCCCAGCAAGACATGCTGTGTTCTGAAGGTTTTGGAGTAGAAGAACTCTCACGTCCTGTACTGAAGCCCTTTAAACTGAACACATTTGGGATGAACTGGAACCCCGACTGAAATCAGACCTCCTCACCTCAACATTAGTGTCTGATCTCATTAATACTATTGTAGCTAAATGATTCACACAGTCACGCTTAACATTCTAGTAAAAGACTTTCCAGGGTGTGGAGGTTATTGTGGGTGGAAGAGTGGGACTACATCTGGAATAGAATATTCAAAAACACAATAATTTTTGGCTATCCAGTGTGTGATGTTATGATTAATCTGTCAGAGTAGTAACAAAAGAACGGTACGTGTGGAAGGTGTCGTTGCTCTGCTGTTCACAGAAGATCCCTTCACAATCCTTGCTGTTGTGATTGCTCTTGAACACATCCTTCTGGTCTTTACCATAAAGCTGTGTCAGTCCAATGGTGAAGGAGAAAAGCACCAGCAGGAACAGACCTAGAAACTTTCCAAACTCCTGCAGCATCTGGCCCATCGAGATCTGCAAAAACACACACACACACACACATACACACACACACACTGTCTTAACGCGGGGGGGAGGGGAATCGGTATCTTTCATACTGTATAAACACTATGTTTGCTAAAAAATTACTGAAAATGTATTAATAATAATCATAAGCCAGCTATAATACTTCACAAGTCACATCTCAGTGATGTCACGATGAATGTGATTATGTATAAAGTACAGAGGTGCCTTGACTTACTTACGTGTTTAATTAGTTCTCTGATGGCGCTCCTAATTCGTAATTACTGGTATGTCAAATCAATTTTCCCATTGAAATGAATTAAAATGTCATTAATTCGTTCTGGGTCCCCAAAAAACACAGCAATTTTTTCTATTACATGGTTTTAAATAAGAAAATTGGAAGGTGGTAGCACAGTGGTTAAGGTGATGGACTGCTAATAGGTAGATTGGGTTTTGATTCTTAGCAGCATTACATTTACAGCATTTGGCAGACATCCTTATCCAGAGCAACTTACATTTATATCATCTATACAAGTGAGCAACTGGGGGTTAAGGGCCTTGCTCAGGGGTGGTGGCTTGGTGGAGTTGGGAATTGAACCCACAATCTTTGGATTGGTAATCAAACACCTTAACCATGAGCCACCACTTCCCCCTGTTCCCCACCACTTCCATACGACCATTGCTGCGCCCCTGATCAAGACCTTTAAACCCCAATTGCTTAGTTGTTAAAAATATAAATAAATAAGGGTGTCTACCAAAATGCTGTAAATGGAAAATGTTTTGGGAGCTCATAAATTAGAAAATAAACTTTTGCTTTATGTGTGAGTGAGAAACCGGGGCAGTGGTAGCGTAGTGGTTAAGGAGTCCCAGGACAGCCAAGCTACAACTGCTGGGCCTTTGAGGAAGGCTTTTAACCCACAAGTGCTCATATGTATACGTAAGTCACTCTGGAAAAATGCTAGAAATGTAAACTAGAGTTCTTCAATTTTTATAGTAAGCCATTACTCTTAGCCATGGACTCTTTATACTGTATAGAGTTCATTGTGGAAGATTCAGACTCCAAGAAATCATTTTTTAATTCTTGGGATTTATTCTTCTGTCATGGTGGAGTCAAAAAGTCGAGAGCAAATCCCATAGCTGATTTCTCAGAGTTGATTTAGCGTCGGCGTGTACTAGCTGTGATTAAGAGCGATATCCATACGGTCAAATGCACAAGGTCAGAGATCCTCACTAACAACGAACCTGGCTATGCAAACACCTCATCCTTCACTCTCACTCTGGAGTAAAGGCACCGAGGAGAATGACTCACTCCGAGTTAATTCAGAACGTATTAAGTTATCTTTAGCCAGACAGCCAGAGACCAGTCATCCAGGTGGGGGGTGGATAGGAGGGGGGGGGGTGTTAAATGGAAAACACGTTGAAAAACAGCTCTCCCATGGAAAATGTCTGGCTGCTGAGTCAACTCCCAATGGGGTTTGTTCAGATAGAGGATGAATAAAGAATTTACAGATAATCCCTAACAAAGCTTCCCAGCAGCAACGAAAAAAACAGAAGGAGGAACAGTATGATGGAAGGATGATTATGTGCGGATATTGGGAGGTAGCAGGTATTCTGTGTGTAAAAATGATTCTCTTACTACTATTACTATTTTACAGACTTCTTCTTCTTCTGTTTTTCGCACAAAATTTGTCCTGCTACTTGTCCCCGCAAATGTCTATGACAAACGGTATCGAAACATGTCAAAACATGTGGCATGTTTGGGAAAAATATCGGAATTTCGGAATTCTCTGTATGAATGGTAGTAGGGGCCAAAATTCCCATAAACTTGCATTATAAGTTTGGGGTTGTGACATATCCAAACCCTCAGGGCATTGGGGGGAACTGCATCATGGGGGTTTGAGTGACATCATGTGACAGCACAAACACACCTACCCAAAAAGTGTCTAGAAACAATAATATCCATCATGCCACTGACCCCAGCATTCCTGAGCATTTTGTTATGTCACATGGCCAGGAATGCTGGGGTCAGTGGCATGATGGATATTATAGTGACGTCAGGTGATACCACAGACATGGCCACTGAAAGATTTTAGGGGGAGTAAAAAATGTACATTTGTGGCGGACGTCCTTACCCAGAGCCAATGAAATTTAGTCACCAAGATTATATTGTAATACTGTATAAGTTGTCTGTATTCTGTCAGGTTTCTTTAATAAGTATGGGTTGCACTGACCGCATACAGATTTTTCAGATGGAGAATAAGTTCAGCCTGTAGAGAACTTAAGAATCGAGCGAGTATCTAGGAAGATTTATTGTCATTCCACACCATGTGGTACAGATTTTCTAGATATTTCAGCACAAATATTTTGGAAGGTGTCCGAGTGAGCGCCTGTTTTGTTTGAAAAGCGCCTGATATGTCATGTGGCACAACCACTAGGTCAGATGGTACAACCATAACAAAAAAAACCCAGAAGGAGATAAATCAAGACTATGTCAACCCGTTGGAGAACTCTAACCGAGGCAGCTTATGTAATGTATATGTTTTATTATTTGTTGGGCTCTCAGTTAAACAATCAGGTGATAAAATAGTTTTAAAATGTTTCATGAACTATAAAAACCCACAATGTAGATGGTCGTAGTTAGTCTTGACGGAGTCAATGCTTGCCCTTTACACTCAGTGTACATCCACATCCACTGTAACTGTAACTATCCTTAACTGTTTTCTCTTTCTTTCTGTCTTTCTGTCTTTCTTTCTTTCGTTCTTTTTGTTTGTCAAGCTACATATGCCACCCCTGAGCTGCCAGCGATACAGCCACCCTCTTCACTCTGTACCTGTCTGACCCTTTCTGGTGACCCGCCTTTGGTTGATGATCACATCACATCACCATGGTGACCGTGGACACCTTCACTAAAACTAAAAGATACGAGCACACCTTCAGCTGTTATCTAAGGACTTGCTACTATCATGCAAATGAGGACGAGTCTGGTTCCTCTCAAGGTTCCAGATTACCATTTCAGTAAGTTTTTTCTTTTCACCATCGCCCTTAGTTTGCTTATGAGGGACAACCAGGGACAAACTGATTTTTGTTTTATTCACATTGTATTCACGTTGTATGGTGGTCATGGTTAAGATGTTAGACTACCAACTCGAAGTTTGTGGGTTCGATTCCCAGCTCTTATAGTACATATCTTAATATTTTGACATGCTGTGATGTAATTTTTTTCACCTTAGTATTTTTCTTCATAAAATAAACAGAACACAATGATAAAAAGGGACAATAACAAGTACAACACAGCAGAGTCGCATGTACAGACAGTGAATGTCTGCCTTATGACGTCCCCACATGAGACCGACCTCGGGGTCATAGTGCACAGAACGTGATTACTGCTATCAATCATAGAAAAAGGGAACTAGCGACCTCAAATCTCAAGGGACATCATTTGACATCAAAGACACACCTACCCAGAAAGATTCTAGAAACTGTACACCAATATGGCCATGTGGCATATCAAAACACTCAAGAACGCTGGGCTCAATGGCACGATGGGTATTATAGTGACATCAGGTGACGCCACAGACATGGCCACCAAAAGTTTTTCGGCGGAGTCAAAAATGTACATTTTGTGGCAGACGCCCTTACCCAGACCCAATTACATTTATCTTTTTTACACAACTGATGTACAGACAGCGAATGTCTGGCTTATGACGTCCCCACATGAGACCGACCTCGGGGTCATAGTTCACAACAGAACGTGATTACTGCTATCAATCATAGGAAAAGGAAACTAGCCATCTCTAATCTATAGAACATGTGTGCAAGGGATTTTTTTTGTTGCAAATGTGTCCCCCTCATTGCTTAGTTCTATAAAAGAGATAAATGTAAGTCGCTCTGGATGACGGAGTCTTCCAAATACCGTAAATGTAAATGTAATGAAGGGGCATTAGTCAGTGTACTAAATGTCTTGATGTCTGAAACTGCACAAGGATGAGAAAGAGAGAAAAACAGAGAAGTAGTGTGTGTGTGTGTGAGTGTGTGTGAGAGAGAGAAAGAGACAGAAAGAGAGAGAGAGAGCGAGAGAGAGAGAGAGAGAGAGAGAGAGAAATTCCTTCCATATTTCTGAGCACATTTCCATGCTGTCATGACGTGAGTTGGTCTACTAGAACAGAGACGGTATGGAAAAGGTACTCATGCACTATGAGTAACCGGTCGAGCTTTAATACTGACAGCAACAACACAGCAGTCCACACACAGTCAGCCAAGTGTTTTTAAAATGCAAGCCCACATCCAAAAACAGCATGATGTGACTCAAAGCCAGAGGGCGGTGAAATAAAAAAACTGTACATCCCTACAGCATGTTCGACTGTTTTTCTATAAAACTTTATTGTGAGAAGGAAAGTTCTAATGAAGCCACACCAATGGAATATCTGAAGGTTGACGTTCTAGTCAGTCTGCCATAATTAAAGATTTAACACAAAGAAAAAGAGAGAAAAAAAAAAACAGTTTGAACAAAAGAGACATAAAATATTTCTCTAGAAACTCCATCTGGTTCCTGTGAGCATTACATAACCAAAATCGGGGGGAAGAAATAGCTGCTTTTGGAATTATTATTTCTGAGCTAGCGGCGATTTACATGCAGCGAGAATCTCCAGCAACAACCTTAACACAAACAGAAGGTACATTCATTGTGTTTGGCAGACCCTTTCACTTTGGGGCAACTTGAATTGTACACGTGAGCTATTGATCAGCCATCCAACACCTTATCCACTGAGCTACCTCCCAGATTATCCATCACGCGTCTCAATGCTAATAATGAGCCTGAGATCGCGCTATACATCCTGTGCGATAGCAAAAATTGGTTTGCTGATTTGTGAAACATTTCTCAAAGCTGAGGGTTCAAAACTTACTGCAATTAAATTAAAAAAAATCTGACTTTGATTTGAATAAAAAAAAATTGCTAACGTTTAACGGAGACGGGCGTCTATTTTTTATTAGCTACCGCATCGGGCCTGGCATACAAATGTTTCCTGTGTAAGATCTGTGCTAACTTTGATTCATC
This sequence comes from Bagarius yarrelli, assembly GCA_005784505.1. Lineage (NCBI taxonomy): Eukaryota > Metazoa > Chordata > Actinopteri > Siluriformes > Sisoridae > Bagarius > Bagarius yarrelli. Next base: position 715,150 of record VCAZ01000068.1, read on the forward strand.
CCACTGACTCGAATCTTTTTAAATACATTCACAAAAAAAAGATTCATTCCGATTTCGGTACTGATTCATTTAGTGATTCGTTGTTTTTGTAAAAAGTGCATATTTACAACTAGTTTAAACGATGTTTAATAATGAGTTTTACCTCAAATGGCAACTGCGGATCGATTATGCTTTTCTATATTTTGTCAACTGCATGATGTTTGTCGTAAATTTCAATTAAAACCATTTTCGTACGTAAGGTCATTATTAATTATAACATTTACATCATTCGGCAGACGTCCTATTCAGAGTGACTTACATTTATCTCTTTTAAACAACTTAGGGTTAAGGGCCTTGCTCAGGGGCCCAACAGTGGTAGCTTGGAGCTGGGAATCGAACCCACAATCTTCATGTTAGTAGTCCAACATCTTAACCTATGAGCCACCACTTCATAAATAATTACAATTTCAGAAAAACGACACCTTCACTAACTAGTGCCTTCAGTCGATACCGAACTAAATGTCTCGAGTTGTACAGAATCAGGACTAGCATTGAGTCTTGGTCAGGTTTTTCACCCAATAACAAGGTTTCACTTTAATACAATCTGCAAAACAAAAAAAGCGGGTCAGAAATTAGTAGTGAACAAGAATTAGTCATGATTCGAATAAATGATTCATGAAAAAAAAAAACTCGTTCACAATGGATCACCAAATGCTATATGATTCCGGTCAAGGGAGGCACTCCAATAATCCAATAATAATTCCAGCTGCGTTCTGTAACAGACGTAAACCCGATAACTTTACACACATCCACACATCCCTGTTACAGGCAAATGAGGCCCAAAGCTGATTTGTTTTTCATCTGCATGTGACTTTGGTCTCTGTAAACAGAACAAACCACGTGGAATCTGATCTTTTAAATTCTGATTTGTTCCACTTTAATATGTGGTATTAAATCCGACGCAGTCCAGATGTTTTGCGATGTGACCGCAGGCTGAACGGTTATGCCAGAACTCAGGCGATTTTTACATGATATTAGGGGTGATTATCCTGACTCCTGAATCCGCATCCACACACACCTTCATACTGAAGTAGCAGCCATTGATTCACAACATGTTATTATCACACACTTGAACATTACTATATAAAGTAAGCATTCAATACAGGGGTGGGCAAACTCGGTCCTGGAGGGTCGGGGTATCCTGCAGAGTTTAGCTCCAACTTGCCCTAATACACTTACCTGTAAGTTTCAAGTAAACCTAGCAAGATCTTGATTAGTTGGTTCAGGTGTGTTTGATTAGGGTTGGGGCTAAACTCCAAAGGACACCCCGACCCTCCAGGACCGAGAGTGTCCTCCCCTTATCTAATATGCTGTAGTCAGTTTCTTTGTATTTATTTTTCCCTATGACAGGAAGCTGCGTGAGACGTAGAATTTGTTCTTTATGTTCATGTTGGTCTGTTTCGGATCGTGATCCGTTCACAGTGGCAGTCTGATATTGACCACATATTAAAACCAACAGCGTGAACAGACAGAACAGACAGAAAAATCGGAAAAGTGTAAATGTGGACTTAGACGAACAAATTGTGGCCAAAATCTCTCAGTGTGAGCCCGGCTTTACCCCCAAGCTTTTTCCAGGAAAGGGTTTGGCTAAAATATACAGGACTAAATGCCAACAGAGACCTACTGTCACGTCACTGTACATCCTTGTGCAGCTCTGTCAGTCTCTGTACTGCTTCTATTTACAGTACAGTTATAGTGACCCTATAAAAGACTTAATAGCCCGTTGCAGATGGGACTCACTGTTTCCACTGCATCGTTTACTCTACAGGGCTCCACATTATATACTCGAGTGTTTGCGCAGTTGGATATGTATCTGATTCAACACAAAGGTCACAATCATTTACAGGTTACAACACTTTCTAAAGAAATAAACAAACACTTAACACTTGTGGTGCCTTGGTGGTTAAGATGTTGGACTAATGCCAGAAAGACCAGGGTTTGATTCCCAACCTCACTACGGTGGGCCCTTGAGCAAGGCCCTTAACCACCAATTGCAAGAGATAAATGTAAGCCGCTCTGGATAAAGGGCATCTGCCAAATGCTGTAAATGTAAATTTAACCAGATGTAAAATTAGTATAGGCTTTTGAGAAAATTTTCTTCTTGAATATCGGAAAAATTACTAATGAATCGTTCCTTTTAAACTATTATTTTCTGATTTTTCTGAAAACACCAGAGGAAGCGTGTTTGAAAACGGTGTTTTAACAATTGTTTAAGCATTTAGTGACGCTCAGTCCAGCAGCAGAAAACATCCGCGATGTAGCAGTGCAACTACTGGGATGCAGGCAGGGTTGGTGTACCTTATTTGATTAATATCATCGCGGTGCTTGTTGTTTTGTACATATAAACATATATGATGTTGCACTCCGGATGACCAGGGTTCAATTCCGACTCGAGGCTTCTCCGGTCTCAGGTCTTAAAACTGAGCGGGTTTCCCCGTACGTTCTTCAGGGACTGCAGTCTATTGCGAGACTCGTCATCTCATTATAAGGAACATGATGACATTATAGCATCATAATTAAGCCAACTTTTAGAAGTAAATTAAAAACCACTCTTCTCAAGTGAATGCGTTTGGATATGATGATTTATTAACTAAATACGCTGACATTATTAGCGCCACCTGCTGTTAGCTGATACCTAATAAAATCTATTACATAGTTTCAAGACATAATCCATTCTGCACAGCGTATCCTTACTGAAAATAACGTTTGCTTGAGCAAATGGCAAATAATCAAAATAATTAAACTGTATTCAACTATCAGGTATTGCTAATTGATTAATCAGGCCTATATCTAGTATGACTACGGCTTTCTATTTAATACATCTGAAGAAGAATTTATAAAACTCAGCTAAATGTAGACACAGAAAATAAGAAAAAAAACCCAATAAAAACCAAACCACTACGGACCAGGGGGTGGAGTCAGAACCAGGAAATTGAAATTTTGCAGTATTAACTATTATAATCTTCATTTATGTTTTGGAATTGTGTAATGTTTAGTATTTATTTATACATTTAACATACAGTTGTAATCACACGCCTGCGGATATAGGGGTGTGTTAGTGATGATCTGTACATCACACAGAAAACGCAGTTTGTGTACCGGTGTTTACCTGTAGGGGCCCGAGGATGGAGCTTGTGGTGTACATGAAGAAGAGACGCAGGTAACTCAGGACGTTAGCAAAGGCGAAAAGTCCCTCGGCTACTAGGATGGGATGCGAGGCGTCCCAGTCTTTCCGGTCTGTATGACCGTTCTTAAACTTAATGAACACACACACACACAAACAAACATAAAATTTGTGTTAAACATACAACTATATGTATCACATGTGACGTATCATGTGTCCAGAAATCCTTAAAGATTCCTATAATCCTACGCTAAAATCTGTTGGTTTTTATATCTAGTTTCACCTACAGACCATTAAATTGTCCTCCAGTGATTTTTCTACACACTGAAGGACTTGTGTAAAAAGTGTGCATTCACTAATGATAAAAAAAAGGGGTTAAACGCCCACCTTGCTGTGAGCAACAATTTTAAGTGCGAAGGTGGCCAGGTAGAGAGAGTTCATAACAAAACTCAGATGGTTTCTCGACTCCTCCAGGAAGTCCTCCAGACCCTCGTACCACAGGCGCTTCACATCTGACCACACCATCCCTGGAAAGGGAGAGATGGCGAGAGAGGGGGCAGAAAGAAAATGGGAAAAAGTGAGAGAAACGGTCAGAAACAGAGAGAGAAAAAGGGGGCAAAAGGAAAAAGGGTGTGATAGATAGATAGAGAGAGAGAGAGAGAGAGAGAGAGAGAGAGAGAGAGTGAGTGAGAAAGAGAGAGAGATGAGGGAAAGGTGATAAAGAAAGAGACAGACAGACAGACAGATAGATAGACAGATAGATAGACAGATAGATAGACAGATAGATAGATAGATAGATAGATAGATAGATAGATAGATAGATAGATAGATAGATAGATAGATCAGATGAGAGAAAGAGGGAAAATGGGGTAAAAAAGGCAGACAGATTATTATTATATATATATATATATATATATATATATATATATATATCGAGAGAGAGAGAGAGAGAGAAGAGGACAGAGAGAGAGAGAGAGAGAGAGAGAGACAGAGAGAGAAAGAGAGAGAGAAAGAAAAAAAAAGAAAAAGGGGGAGGTTGAAAAGAAATAGCGTTGATAAGAAGGGAAAAAAGGAGATAAAGGTAGAGAGGGAGAGATAGAGATAAGGAATAAAATAGCAAGGGAGGGGTAGAGGAAAAAATAGAGGTAAAAACAGAAAAAAGAGAAAAAGGCAGATAAGGTAAAATAGTAGAGATAAGGACCCACACTGATCCCTGGTCAGCTCGAGAAGCTGTAAAGAGTTTAAGACTTCCAGCTGTCGTTTACTTCACTGCCTCAGCAACACATATAAACCATAAATCACCTGAAAAGCTGAAGCTGCGACTGAAAACTAAAAGCTTTCGAGTGTGTAAACATTCATTAATGATTAAAAATCCCTAACAGACTTTCCTTTATTAGAAGGACAATCCGTGATTGTATGCGCCCCCTGCTGGCCAAGAGGGCAAATTACAACTGCAGTAAAAATATGTTTTGTTATTATGTGAATGGTGATGTCTTTATTAAAGAAAACATTTAAAAATAATGTTAAGCCCTGACTGGAAAAAGCACGAGGGTAAATAAAATATATTAAATATGTTATATAAAATACTTATATTATTTTATTTACTATTACTATAGAAAAATATTTATTAATAAAATATATTTGAAACGATCTTTAAAACAATTACAAAATATTATAAAAACAAAAATATTATTATTGTTAATTTATATTGAGATAATTATTAGTATATTTATTATAACAATAATGTTTTTTAATATTGAATTAATTTTTTTAAATATAACAATCAAAAATATTTTATCACTATATTATTTTGACTTTATTTTTATTTTACTAATTAAATTTATTTTATTTTACTATTTAAATTTAAATGTCTGGAATTGTTATGTTTATTTTATGTTAACTTTAATCTCACTGTCATTACCAGGCGGCAGCATCTCAGGACGAAACCCTGGTACATGTAAACTCACAGCACTCGGCAACAAATATGATTATGATAGTGAAGGAATGTTGATACAGCAGGTGAAGGAATGTGAGACTCACCGATGATCCAGAGGATGAGCAGGTAGTCGATGAGCTCCAGCGCCGGACCCATGGTGTTCTTCTTGTCCTCGTTGTAGACCAGTGAGTAGAGGTTGAGCAGGAGGAGGAAGGTGAGGTAAGACGCGCTGTGGATGATGAACTTCACGAACGGCGTGTGGATGATGTGGCCGACGCGCGAGCGTGGACCGAGCAGATAGCAGACGGACAGCAGAGGCCACAGCAGAGCCACACTGAGCACTGAGAGCAACTTCAACCCTGTGTGTTTACGCCGGTAACTCGCCATCTCACCAAACCACACCGTGTTCAGGAACTGCTGACAGTTAGACTGGGCCACAAACTGGACAAAGATACACACACACACACACACACACACACACTATTACAACATTGTTACAAACATAATATCTATTCAGAAATTTTAACCTTATTGTGCTTAAAATAAAACTTATTTCAAGTCATAAAAAACTTTATTGCACCGCCTCCAGAAGTTTTAACCTAAAAATACTTTCATTTTTATTTCTTATCAAATATCAGAACATCTTTTCATTAAGATGTAGATAAACATAGAGTAAATAGAATACACACACACACACACACACACACACACACACACACACACACACAATTGTTCTCCTAATTCTTCCCTAAAAGGCTGTAAATATATATTTATATTTAATATATATTTTTTGTCTGTTTTGGTAACATCACACAGATCAAGGCCACGCCTACAATTGTTGATTGACACTATTTTAGCATGGACTCGCCCCGATGAGTGTTGCCAGATTGGGCGAAAAACGCATTTGGTTGGAGTTTTTTTAGTTCAAACACTATAAATTTTGGTCTTTTTTAACACTACAGTAACACTACACTAATCTTACCTTTGTAGATAATTTATAACCGTGTGTGTTAATGATTAATAAGTCAATTAATAAATCATTTTAAATAGTTTTGGATCAGTGGAAACGGAGGGGTGATGAACAGAACTTTATCCGAAACGGGTCACTGTGAACGGAGCTGGACCGACAAAGTAAAATGAGTGTTTTTAACACAACCAGTGAGAATTTTTAATCGAAGTATATTATAGATTGTTCATTATGACCTTAAAGTATCATATCAACTTGTAAAACAATGGCATCCGATGAGCCCTTTAAAGAATATATTCATGTCCATGTGACTGACTGCACAGCTCTGAGTTACAATGAAGCAATAAAAGAAAGAAAAACCCGGATGTAAGACGTAGCTAGCATTAGCATTGTTAGCCCTGTGACTGTCTCCTGGTCCCCTGGGGCTCCTCACCTCTTTCTGGTTGTACTTGATGGCGAGTTTGAGACGACTGAGGTTCATACGCTCCTCCAGCAGTCCGCGCTTATTCACGTGATCCTCGTTGCTCGTGTGGTTCAGGATGACTTCAAGCTCCCGGGAGTTTCGCGCCTGGGCCAACAGGTCCTTGGCAAACATCTTACACTGCTTGGCCAGTTCTTCATAATCAGTCCTGTGGGCCAAACGTTTATGAAATGATGAGCTCAAACTAGCCTGCTTGTGAATAGCATGCATGCTAAACTGCTGGGTTTTTGCTTTAACACTTTTAAAAATGTTTTTAAAAAACAGAGTAGTAAAATTTCTGAAATTTCTGAGTTGTTTTATTGTAAATTTTCATGCAGAAATTGAATCTAAATTAAATTACATGTTACCACGGAGTGCCATGTTAAAAAAAAAGATGACCAGATCAAAGTTGAAATTTTTTAAGAATAAAATTGAAATTACAGGATTAAAGTCATAATGCTTAGAAAATAAAGTCAAAATTACGACATTAAAGTTGTATTACTTAGACAATAACGTCGAAATTACGAGATTAAAGTCATAACATTTAGAAAATAAAGTTGAAATTACGAGATTAAAGTTATATTACTTAGAGAATGAAGTCGAGATTACGAGATTAAAGTCGTATTACTTAGACAATAAAGTAGAAATTACAAGATTGAAGTTGTAATAATTAGAGAATAAAATCGAAATTATGAGATTAAAGTCATAATATTTAGAGAATAAAGTCGAAATTACGAGATTAAAGTTATATTATTTAGAGAATGAATTCGAAATTAGGAGATTAAAGTCGTAATACTTAGAGAATAAAATCGAAATTACGAGATTAAAGTTGAAATACATTGAGAATAAAGTCGAAATTACAACATTTCCCCAATATTTTAACCCTTGCCTGTTCTATAGATAAAAAATATATGTATATAATTCTAATTAATTCTTTTTTAACTGTGTTCTGACTATAGTTATGCTTATGAAGATAATTAGTGTTCTCAATTATGTCTTATCTTATCATCAACTGGCAGGTTTTAATGTCCACCTAAACGTTTACGATAACAGAAATTGATGTAATGATATACAGATTAAAAAAACTACGCATTCATTTTTACAAAATACAAAATGTTCGTGTTTGCAAATTACTTCTGCATAACAGACACATTTAAGACGTTCTGGTATTAGAATCTAATGATCCATCCTGGTAACCATGGTTACCATTCAGCAATTAATGGCTGGTTGGCCTTTTACTGAGTTTCGGGTGTGTAAAAGACTAAAGGTTTATAGAGATAAAATCGAGTCCCCTGTCATATCTGACTATTTCTCACTCTGCCTGTCTTTCTCTCTCTGTACCTGAACTCTACCTCCACCAGACTGAGCTCCTTAAGGTCAGTGCTGAGCTCGAACGCTCGGAGAATCGGGTCCTCTTCTGTCAGCATGATGAGCGACGGACTGGCCAGGCAACGATAAATATCCAGTCGAAACCTGCAGGAGCCAAAACACAGAGAGAGACAGAAAGTGAGAAAAAGAGACAGAGAGAGAGTGAGATAGAGAGAGACAGAGACAGACAGAGAGTAAAACAGAGAGAGAGAGAGAGAGATAAAGAGAACGAGAAAGAAAAAGAGAGAGACAGAGAGAAAAACGGAATTATTATTCATTATTTTATATCTATATCAACGAATTGGCCTCTATTCTAGAGACAACCTGGTCCTGCTGTCCCTCACTGCTCAGGGGCTACAGCAGAACCTGGACCTGCTACAGCAGTACTGTCAGACCTGGGCCCTGACAGTCAACCCCAAAAAAAACAACATTATCTTCCAAAAAAAGATTCAGACGTCAGAGAGACACACCACACTTCGCTTTAGGGACACACACAATACAAAATTGTAAAGACTACAAGTATTTAGGACTGAAAATTAGTTCTGCACTAAATTTCATATGTTTGCTATGAGTGCTGGCAAGAAGACATCTACATGCCAATATTCAGGTATTATTATAGCGCCCCCTGCTGGCAACAGGATATAACATGTTTATATATTGAGAAAAGTAGCTCAGTGCCTGGAGTGACGTAGGCTGTCCTTCTTGTTCTTGGCGTTGCAGAGCGTGCACTCGCAGCCCACAGCGTGAGGTCTTGGTAGAGAGATATCCTGCTTCAGGAGCATGGTCAGGATCTCGTAGTTGTTTCTGTGGGCAGCCAGGATGACAGGGGCCACGTCCATAGTGGTGGAATACTCCGGGTTCTGGATCCGTTGCATCAGTTTCTGTGGAGCAACAAGCGATTTCAGTTCATCTGATGAGGAAAGAGCAGACATGGTAATGCGAACGCTAAAGCAGAAATTGACATTAAAAAGTTGACATTTGTCCTCAATGTAGACTTTGGATTAATAGTTGGAAACATTTTAGAGGGAAAGCGATGTGTTTATGACAATAATTAATCGTCATTGTATCTGTATCTACCACTACTAAAGGGGCGCTCTGCCCTGCTCTGCTCTTCCCTGCCCCGCCCTCCTCCCACCACATTATACTTCTACTTCTCTGAATTCCAACATAATGGTGCTACAGTTTTTCACCGGAAATGACAATAAGATGATGTCTATGGGAAAATCCAAATATTACACCATTCCAAATAGTCCAAGCTGTTCTAAAGCATCCTTATTACCCTGATTCCCAATCTTGTTTTTTGGAGAAAGAGAAATAAAAACCACGGCTGACCGCCATCGAGGGTTTGGAGGATCGTCTTGGCCGATGATTGAGAAGGATATCAACAGCTCCTACCACCTCCGAGTCAATGGCCACCAAAAGAGCGTCAGTTGTCTGTAAACACACAAGATATTTAGCCTTTAATAAAATAAAATGACTGAATATGTGACTTCAAATAAGGAAACATGATTATAAATAGCTGGAAATGATCATAAATGGGGAAGTGGTAGCTCAGGGGTGTCCAAACCAGGGTGTCCTCCAACTCTAATCAATCACACCTGAACCGACTAATCAAGATCTTGCTAGGTTTACTTCAAACTTACAGGTAGGTGTGTTAAGGCAAGTTGGAGCTAAACTCTGCAGGACACCAATCCTCCAGGACCGAGTTTGGACAGCCTTTGGTAAAGGCATTAGACTGCTAATTGGAAAATTGGGGTTCATCTCATCATCTATCATACCATCTCATCTCATATCATCTCATCTTATCACATCATTTCATTTCATCCCATCATCTCACCTTATCTCACCATCTTATCTCACCTCATATTATATCATATCGTATTATATCTGAGATGAGGTAACAAGATAAGATATGATGACATGATATACGATGAGATAAGATGGTGATCTTACTGTGTCTCACCATATCTCATTACCTCATCTTATCTCATCCCATCCTATCATCTTATCTAATCTAAATTCATCTCATCTCTTCCCATATCATCTCATTTCATAACTCATCATCTTATCACAGCATCTCATCTCATCTCATCTCACCTCATCTCATCATCTTATCTCATCTCATAACATATCTCACCATCTCATCTTATCATATATCATATCATTACATACATCTTGTTATCTCATCATCCCATCTAATCCTATTATCTCATCACCCTCTTTCCATCTCATCTCATCTCATCTCATCTCATCTCATCTTATCTCATGATCTTACCTGATTATGTCCTGTTAAAATTGTCTATTTGCCCGGACCCAGTGATACAAAAAGCTAATTTTAAAATGCTAATATTGGTGATAATTTATCCGTTTCATTTATATATTTTGTTCACAAAGCCTCAGATCTGCACCCTTCCACAAAAAACTAACACTACTTCACCTGGCAGCCGTGGTCCAGGAGCAGCTGCAGGATGTCCAGGTTCTCGTTCTCGATAGAGATAGTAATAGCGTCCTTCCCCAACACGTCCACACAGTTAATATTCAGCTCCCGTTTTTCCTCCAACAGCTTCTTCACCATGTAGTAATCACCTTCATCACACACACACACACACATTTCTCTAATTAAACTTTACAGTTCCTACAGCTTCGGGTATAAAAACACATCACGTGTCATTAAAAAAAATAACATGCTGAAGTCCAGAGCCTGTGTTAGCATAAACACACGTCCTGGGCCAGATTCTGCTTTCCTTTATATGGTAATGAAGACTCAGTCTCTTGTCTGCACAATCGACAGCACAGAGTGTGGCTTTGACTTGATGCTTTTAATTTCCACCCAGAAATTTTTAATTCTAACAATAATTATTATTCCATTTAGATCCTCTCCAGTCATTAAGGGATGGAAGATTGATTTGTAACTTCCTGTTTGCTTTAAAAAAAACCAAACAGATTTTCGTCAACAGGAAATCGCTTTTGACTATTTTTATTCTCACATTAGGAAATGAAAAAGACTCAGTTAGAATTATTGAAAACAGACAAATGATTTTTGTCACTTTTTGTGTAAATTTTAATTAGTGTGTGTGTGTGTGTGTGTGTGTAGACTCAGTGTAGAAAGGAAGTGTGTGTGTGAAAACTCAGTTTAAAAAATGATGTGTGTATGTGTGTGTGTAGACTCACTTTCAAAATGATGTGTGAGAACTGAGATCAGCAGAGAGTAGATGGAGGAAATCTCAAGACTGATCTTGCCGCCTACCACACTCTTTTGTTAAAGTTCTCTTCAGGTGGGACTTCGGTCAAGACTACCTTCTAAAAGGAGAAACTTAAAGATTCAGTAAAAGAACCTTGCAAGCTTTACAAGATCTTCTCATCACTACTCATACCTCCAGCTTTCCCTGCTCCATTCTCTCTGTCTGCAGAGAACTTTGCTTCCTTCTATGATGAGAAGACTAAGCAAATCTGCAACACCTTTACCACCTCTCCAGGTAATCTTACATTTCCCTCCCATGACTCATCTTCTCCTTTACTGTCACACTTCTCAACGTTAGGATCAGAAGAGGTTCAACAAGTCATCCTGTTCTGTCACCCCATGTCCACTGGACCCAATCTTTCAGCAATGCGCCAGACCATTTCTCCTGATCTTCTGCTTTTTATCTCTTCAGTCCTCAATAGTTTTTATCTTCTGGTCAGGTACCGACTTTCAAGAGAGCATGGGTTACTCACATTCTGAAAAAGCCTGCACGGGACCCCTCAGACATCAGCAACTACAGTATCACTTCTCTCTTTTCTTTCTAATTACTTGAACGCACTGTCTATAATCAACTGTCTCTTTTCCTCACACAGAACAACTTTCAAGACCCCAATCAGTCTGGCTTCAAAGCGGCTCACTCTATAGAGACCGCCCTCTGGGACAGTCACTGAAAAGCTCCATGCCGCCAGGTCATCCAAACTGTCATCTGTCCTCATTCTTGTCGACCTTTCGCTGCATTCGACATGGTCAACCACAAGATCTTGCTGTCCACTCTCAAGAGTCTCGGTATTTGTGAAACAGCATGACGGTGGTTTGCTTCCTACTTGAAAGGCCTTTCGTATCAGGTAACATGAAGAGGAACAACATCTGCTCTGTGGAGACTCTCCACTGGTGTCCCACAAGGCTCCCTTTATACTCACTCACTTGGCAAAGTTATTTTCCACATAGGTTTACAAACTATTGTTAAGCTTGATGAGACTTACCTCGTCTTTTCCTTTCCTCCATCAGACACCACCACTTTTGCCAGGATCTTGCCTGGCAGACCTATCATCACGGATGGCAACTCATCAGCTAAAATGGCTGACTTGTCCCCATGCCAAGATCTTGCAATCCCCTTGGACAAATTGCTCCTCTTCAACCACTGCTCGCAGCCTTGGGGTAACTATGGACAATCAATTATCCTTTTCCTTACATGTTGCTAACTTAACACAATCCTGCAGGTTTATCCTCCATAACATCAGGAAGATCTGACCATTCTTATCTACTCAGGCCACTCAGTTGCTTGTGCAGTGTATTGTAATTTCCAAATTAGGCTACTGCAACTCGCTCCTGGCAGGCCTCTGCAGATGATTCAGAATGCAGCTGCACGTATTGTTTTTAACCTACCAAAGTTGTCACACACCACTCCACTGCTGCACACATCAGAATCAAATCACTGATGCTCGCATAGCACCACGCTCCCTCAGATCCACAAGTACAGCTCGACTTGTTCCACCATCCCCTAGGACACAAGGTTGGTCTGCCTCAAGACTTATCTCTGTACTGGCACCAAGATGAACATCATATCAATGTCAGAACAGGAGAGACACTGTCTGTCTTTAAGAGACGATTGAAAACCCACGGCTTTCTTAAATACCTGCACTTAACATTTTTTAAAAATCCATGCCGCTCTTTCACAGCAGTTTCTTACACATTCATTTTGTGATATATTGTACCAGTATTGAGCTGTTCAATGAGACTCAAAGCTCTTTTGTATGTTATCTGGACAAAAGCATCTGCTAAATGCTGTAAACGTAAATGTGTGTTTATGTGTGCGTGTGTGTGTGTGTGTGTGTGGTGTGTGTGTGTGTGTAAAGACTCAGTGTAGAAAGAAAGTGTGTGTGTATAAACTTAGTAAATGCGTGTGTGTTGTAGACTAAGTTTAGAAAAGATGTGTGTGTGTGTGTGTGTGTGTGTGTGTGTTTGGTGTGTGTGTAGATTCAGTGTAGAAAGTATGTGTGCGTGTGTGTATAAATTAAGTAAATGTGTGTGTAAACTTAGTTCAGAAATGATGTGTGTGTGTGTGTGTACTCAGTTCAGAAGGGATTTGAGATTAAATTAAATTTTTTTTAACAACCGACTGGACAACAAACATCCAAATCTGGCAACCCTGTCTGATCACATATCCTGTCACAGTGCTTAGCATTACGCAACTAAATATGTTGACAGGCAGGTAGGACAGCCTGTCATAATGTTCAGACCAGACATTATGATTGGACGAAAGTTTTTCACCTGTTAATGTGAGTCGAACGGCATTGAATAAGTGACAGTGGCACATGACATCAACTCAGGGGGACACCAACAGCGATATACAGTGAATATAACTTAAAATCTGTTTTCTCTGTAAACAAATAAAATAATTAACACACTAATAGAAAGTTTTATAACTTAGCGATCAGTGCTAAAATCTCCCAGGTCTCTCCTCTTTTTTTTCTCCTAAAGAGAACATTTAAATATGGCTTGGAAAACATTGTGTCCATTGATCAGTATGTCCACATTGGGTTGTTTTGCTATGTATAGTGTAAATACTGGTATTGGATAATGTTAAAAGTTAATGTTAGACTGCAGTGTAAATTCGTCTTCAGATTGAGTTTTTTACACTGATGCTATAGAAAAAAAATGTCTGTTATTCTCCAAAGTGTTTTCAAAAGTTTATAGTCGAACCACAACCACCCCGATAACGAACCATTTAAGAAACTTTATGAGTGAGGGGAAAAGGGAGAGAGAGAGAGAGAGAGAGAGAGAGAGAGGGGTGAGAGAGAGAGAGAGAGAGTGACAGAGAGAGAAAAAGACAGAGTGAGAGAAAGAGAGACAGAAAGAGAGAGACAGAAAGATAGAAAGAGAGAAAGAGAGAGAGAGGGAGAGAGAGAAGGGTGAGAGAGAGAAAAGGGTGAGAGAGAGAGAGAGAGAGAGAGAGAGAGAGAGAAAGAGAAAGAGAGAAAAGAAAAGAGACAGAAAAATAGAAAGAGAGAGCAAGAGAGAGAGAGAGAGAAAAAGAGGAGAGAGAGAGAGAGAGAGAGAGAGAGAGAGAGAGAGAGAGAAAAACTTACCTTTCTCACAGGCCAACAAGAAAAGCTTCTCATCCAGCGTGGTCTCCTCCTGAACCTCCCGGACGTCCTTGAGCGCTAGGTGGGCGCGTGGGGACGCGGTGTGTGGGCCCCGGTACAGCGCAGCCATCAGCACGGGGAGCGGATATGACAGCACACCGAGGCCGAGGCGCATCCCACCGGGCGGACGCGCGCCTGAAGCCCCCGTTGTGAGCAGTGAGACAGGAGGCGATTAAAAAAAAAAAAAGAACAACAACCAACAGCTCAGTGGTGACAATAAATACGCAATAATCTCGAGCTCTGCTTTTAATCAGTGCGCAAATTATAAATAAAAACCTGATCAGAATGTTTATTAAAAACCCCTATTATTATAATCGCTGTAACGATAAATATTATTATTATTGTTTATCCGAAATAAAACACGAAGATAATTTCCGCTGCTCTACTGATGCTCTGCGATTCTGGTGCTGATGGTACCGACGCTCACATCTGCGCATGCGCAAACGTGAAACCAGCTGCAAACAGGCCTGCCAGATTGCACAATTCATGCTGAGTTTATATTGAAAACACAATCTGGCAACCAGTGTGTATAAAACAAGAACAGGGATGTTACATAATCTGGGTTTGCATCTACAATGAAATAAAATCAACTTTATAATGCTAAAAAACAACGATTTTCACCCTATCCGTAATTATTTTTTTTTATACATATTTTTAAATCATATATATTTTAAAAAGGTATATTAGTTTTTTTTACAAATGTATTTTACAATGATTATGGAAATTAGGTTTGTAAGCATCTACATTTAGAGATTAGGGACAAACAACAGACAGATGTGATGATCAGGTGTCCATATACTTTTGGCCATATAGTGTAATTTCAACAAAAACCTCTAGTATTTTTACATGAAGTAGTGTGAAACACAGAGAAACACCTAAAGGGCAGCAGGTGATGTTTTTCTAATGTTTAGTAATGCTTTTTTTTTTTAAGTTTTGTTTCTCATTGTTAACTAAAAGATCCACAAAAGCAGCACCGCTTCTTTATATTTTCCAAAAATCTAAATCATTTTTTAAAAATTAATCATTTTAAAAGAAAAATTTCAATAGTAAAGAAATATATTTTTAGAGATATAAATAAAAATGGTTTTAGATTTATCATGTTTACAGGATAATTTTAATATAACGTATATATAATACATATATATATATATATATATATATATATATATATAATAATAATAATAATAATAATGTTTTTTATTTAAAATGTAAATATTAAAATAATATAATTTCGAGATATAAAGATGGTTTTATGATTGTCAAATATGATTCATATGATAATTTTGATATTACGCAGATATACATGGTACAGTATATTATTAATAATAATAAAAAAATAAAATAATAATAATAGTTATAACATTACCCCCAAATGTTTAAAACTCACAAATATTTAATTATCCTAAAATTACTCACCCGTATGAAATAAATTATATACATTAATAATTTCTAGTTTTCTATTTGACAATATCTTGATATAAATTTGATATATAAAATTTTAGCTACTGTATCTCAAAATAATGACTTTCCATACTAAAAGTCTAAATTTACTAAATTTGAAGAGAGATAAGAAGTTCCCCTTTTAAGATGAGTTTAGAGATTAAAGGAAATTTCAGAGAAGTCCAAAGCTTGATGTGTTTTAATAATAATAATAATAATTATTATTATTATAATAATAGATATATTATAATAATAAATATAATAATTTTTAATCTTTAGTAAGCATCATTGTCTGTTGCGTCTGTTACACATTTCTTCCAGTAGATGGCAGTCTATAACACAACATCACTTCATCCTCACGCGTAACAAAAACAAAGAATTAAGGCTATTTTTAATAAGACCTGCTTGGTTTTTTTATGCATGTATACTTATTATTTAGTTTTATTTTACAGATTTTTTTCAATTATCTTTAACAGAATATATATATATATATATATATATATATATATATATATATATATATATATATATATATATATATATATTTTAGAATGAAATAACTTTCCCTCTCAATCAATACTTTCCAAATGCATCTGATTATCTTCTCAGGCACTAATATTTATTAAATAATCATTCAATTATCATATTTATTAAATAATTACTAAGATCGTGTAACACATATCATATCTGTTAATTATACAGAATGCCTGCAAAAATGCATAGAATAAATATTCGCAAACTGGGTTAGATCACATCCCATGATTTTGATTTTGGAAATTTCCTTTTTAACATGTAGAGAGAGTGAGAATATATATATATATTTGGTAAAACAATAAATCCACTCCATCACAGTGTACATGCCCTCTCCTTTTTATTGACAGATGCTGTGTTTAATTCATACAGGCCCAATTTATTCTGCTCATTTTTGCGTTAACACACTTGACATAAATCATCAGCCATAATTAAAGCCTTTGATTGCGGTGAGCTGAAGGAGAAATAAACATGAATATATTCAGCACACGGGGGTCTCGTGACTGACAGGCTGTAATTATTCAGGAATCTCCAGTAGGGAAGCTTCTCGTTGAGTTCAGGATGCTGTTGGTACAGTAAAGGAACCACTGATATATCTGGATAGAAATCATTGCATGATGGATATAATGATGATGAAGGTGATGATGATGACGATGATGTAATATAGTTCTCACTGCCATTCTGAGACATGGGTTTCTTACACATTTGTGTGCTGCTATAGTCTGTGTAACTGGTGGATATTTCATCATGAAATCTAGGCATTGGAGGCACTGAGCTCAGGATTTGTGGCTGTACCAAAGTTTCATAGGTTTTTTTTTCATCCACTTGGGTTTCCTTAGTGTTCTCTTCTATATGCATAAAACCATATCAATAGTTAAAAAAAATCTTATTATGCATCTCATCCAGTCTGTGTTCCCAGCTCACTGAAAGGTTTCTTCATGTTATGACAAAACTTTCTTTAAAATAATGTGCATGGAACCTTCACATAACATTATTCACATTTACTCTATATTCCTGTGATATTGAGAAATAAACGTTCCTAGAACATTGTCCTTGAGACGCCCTTATGATGTCATTCATACTTGGTGAATGTTTTGAGGATGTTCCTAGAATAACCATAAAATAACGCTTCATCAATGTAAAGAAAACTGTAAAACCGGTTTTGTAACATTTCAATTCTTAAAGTCAGACAAACAAACAAACGGACAAACGGACAAACAAACAAACAGACAGACAGACAAGCAAACAGACAGACAAGCAAACGGACAAACAAACAAACAGACAGACAGACAAACAGACAAGCAAACGAACAGATAGACAGACAAAGAAAAAAGAAAGAATCAAAGAAACAAACAAACAGGCAGACAGACAGACAGACAGATAGACAGACAAACAAAGAAACAGGCAGACAGACAGACAAACATGCAAAAAATAAACAAGCAAACAGACAAACAAACAAACAGACAAAAAACAGACAGACAGAAAGACAGACAGACAGACAAAGGACACAACTTAAATAAATGAATAAATTGGAAAATATTTTAATATTAGTTTAATTTCAAACTTGTCAAGAAATATTTAATTATAAATCTAAATCTAATCAGTCCACTGAAACATAAACAAATACTTTCGCTTTCACACACACACACACACACACACACACACACACACACACACACACACATATATATATATATATATATATATATACACGCCAATCGGATTTCCCTGATATTAATATGATAATAAATTAAAGTTTAATAAAAAAATCTCTTTATTTATTAAGCAATATTTTACTATAATCTCATTTCTTTGTATCTTCATCTTTATATTCAGTCCTAGCGGTTGGGGCGGCATAAAGTGGTTGACTGACACTTCAGTTAACAAATAGCGTCCCAAGTAACAAAACACGAACCGACGGTTTCAGCCAATGAGATAGGAGATGGGCGGGTCTTTTTCGTAGCTCTCGTCCTGAATCAGTTCGGCACGACAGTTTAAAAACACAGCAGCTCATCGGAGAGAAGGAGAAAAGACCGAGCAGCGGATAACCCCTCTATCCATCAGAAAAGAGAGAGAGAAAAAGACAGAAAGGCAGGCGGATGTTTTCCTCCTGACATATCATAGCTAAACGAAGCCCCGGGATGAATAATCAAGCCGTTATTATTCCGCTATTGTCCGCTTATTATCCTTTGTCATAACGACCGGAAACGCGCGCGTGAGCTGAAACAGCATGCGTGGGATTTTTATCTCTTCTGCAGCTTCAAGATGGAAGGATTTCATTTTTTTTTTTCTACAGGATGATGGAGGGTCTGATTGCGCAGTGCAGTAAGGGGGTTCATCTGCACTGGGTTTTTTTTTGGATGTCCAGCGTGAACATGATCATGAGAATTGCGTGACTGTTGTACATACAGGCTTCAATTCTTCTTCCACTATTTTATCTATAAAGCTACTTTCCTTCTCATTCTTCATCATCGCCATCACTAAGCGGTGTGAAGCCGCTCTCCTTTCCAGCTCTTACAGATGAGAGGCAAACAGTATCAGCAGATCAAGCCTGCAGGACCTCGAGAGACCGACACGGACTATGGAAGGAAACTCCGAACGTACCAGAACCCTGTGAAAATCATGGACCAGCCTGGCATTGTGATGAAGGTCCTCAGGAGGAAGAGGATCATTTTATTTGTGGCCTATTTCCTCTTACTGGTTTTAACCATGCTGAATTTGGCCAACTACAGGTGGAGCAAAGACCCGCAACAGTGCAGCCACCAGGTGAGGACCACCACGTACCAGGGACGCTCCGACATACGCTTCCTTTACCGGCCCGCTTTGGTTAAGAAACGGCAGCTCGTTTACATCTTGACCACCTGGCGCTCGGGGTCGAGCTTTTTCGGCGAGTTGTTCAACCAGAATCCAGACGTTTTCTTCCTGTATGAACCCATGTGGCACATCTGGCAGAAGCTGTACCCCGGTGATGCCGTGTCTCTGCAGGGTGCGGCGAGAGACATGCTGAGTTCGCTTTATCGCTGCGATCTCTCCGTATTCCAGCTGTATAACAGCCCCGGGAGCAAAAACATTACCTCTCTCGGCCTGTTTGGTGCCACGCTGAACAAAGTGATCTGCTCGTACCCGCTGTGTTCGGCGTACAGGAAAGACGTGGTGGGCATGGTGGACGACAAGGTGTGTAAAAAATGTCCACCGCAGAACCTCCGGCTCCTGGAGGACGAGTGTTTGAAACACAACACTATTGTCATCAAAGGGGTGCGCATACTGGACATCAACGTCTTGGCACCTCTGATGGAAGACCCCTCGCTGGAGCTAAAGGTCATTCACCTGGTGAGGGACCCCAGGGCTGTGGCCAATTCCAGGATCAAATCCAGACACGGACTGATCCGAGAGAACCTCCAGGTGGTCAGGAGCCGGGATCCTAAACTCCGCCGGCTACCGCTCGCCGACGCCGGTCATAAAGCGAACAAAAAGGACGGAGCCGACTACCACTCGATAGGGGCCATGGAGGTGATATGTGATAGGACCCACAGGACCCTGAGGACGGCGTTGAATCCTCCCAGCTGGCTGAAGGAAAAGTATTTGGCTGTGCGCTACGAGGACTTGGTGGAAAATCCCGTCAAGGTCTTGCGTCAGGTTTACCGCTTTGCTAATCTCAGTGCCAATCACGACGTGGAGACTTTCGCCCTCAACATGACTAACGGAACCAATTCGTCCTCCAAGCCGTTCATCGTGTCGTCTAGGAACGCCACTCTGGCGGCGAGCGCTTGGAGAACTCTCCTCAGCATTCAGCAAATCAAGCAAGTGGAGGACTACTGCTACCAGTCCATGGCCGTGCTAGGCTACGAGCGCGTAAGAACAGCCGCCGAGGCTAAAGACTTGAGCAAATCCTTAATGACTGCGTCTAAATTGTGATGCTAATCTATCACCAAAGACCTACAAAAAAAACCTGAAAACGAAGACCTGCTCATGTTAATGTTTGTTTTCTGTTGTTGTAGCTCGGTAGCCGTGGAGCTTTATTTTGGTTTAGTGTTTTATTAAGGGATCACTGGAATGTTAGATTACTGTTATTTTCCTAAGTTAATCGATTGTTTTGTGTGTTCGACAAACTGCACCATGACCTGAATGTGAGACGAGCCTCGATGTCATGTGAACCACGTGTCCCGCGTCGTCCACGCGTTAGAGCTTTCTTTTCTTTTCTTTTTAACACTTTTTTAGCTTCATCGGTTGCGTTCGAATTGATTCTCCTTTAGAAAAAAAACAACAACAGTGACGTGAAAAAACCGGTCCAATCTTTAAAAAAGTTCTTCAGAGCAAGTGATGCTGTTAAGTTAGCGGGAGATGCTATCAGAGACAATCATTAAAGTGCTCGGTCATCTTTTTTTTCTTACTGTTTCTGCATTTTCTTTCTGAACTGGGTTCTCCGGCTGCTTCCATCGACCTGTTTGCTTTATTAGTGCTTTATTTAAAAGTCTTTTTAATGGGAGAGGAGATCCACAGCTCGAGCGAGAACCCTCACTTTAACAGCCATCCACAAACTCCATTTTATTTCTCTTCTCAATCCTTTATTTATTTTATTACAGTTTTTCTTACAATCCCATACAATAACAGCAGCTCGTGGGATTTCAAGTAATGGTTTGAACTTGAATAAAGCACCCCCACCCCCCACCCTCTTTTGTTTTTTTTTTGCCCTATAATTAAAGGGTCTTGTAGAACTTGTAAAGAATGTGACTGTGTGCCTTTTAGAAAATCAGAAATAAACAGCCAGGCTTGTTTTAGAGCACTAAAGAATGTCTCGTATCCATGGACTTTCTCAGAAACGATCATCTCGTTATTACGGTGTCGATTTCGGCTCAACCGATTCTGAGAAACTGAAGACGTTTTTTTTTCCTACGCGGGTCGATAAATACATTCCTGACATTTATCAAGATCGACTTTTATTTCTAAGACGTTGAAACTTAAAGGGCCTTGCTCAGGGGCCCAGCAGTGGCATGCTGGGCATTGAACCCATGACCTTCCGGTTAGCAGTCCGATTCGGAGAAACAGAAGGTGGTCTTTTTCTACGCCGGTCGATTATTACATTTCTGACGTTCATCCAGACTGACTTTTATTTATTATTTATTGAAACTTAAGAACCTTGCTCAGAGGCCCAGCAGTGGCATGCCGGGAATTGAACCCATGACCTTTCGATTAGCAGTCCCAGCAGTGGCATGCCTGGAATTGAACCCATGACCTTATGATTAGCTGTTTTTTAGAGAACTCATTTAAAAGTAAATTGACCTGGTGGTTGATCAGATCTTGGAAATAAAATAAAATAAAATGAATAGAAGAATAAATAAAAAAAAAAAAACATTGGTGCTGGGAATTAAGCCCCGGGTTTTCTGGTATCAGTCCAACACCTTAACCACCGAGCTACCACTTCCCCCCACTTGGGGTTATGATGTTACAGCAAACTAATCATCGATTCAGCTTTTATTTTTTTCCTCTAGGTGGTTTCTAATGATCGGGTGACACAAAGATCTGTTTAATGTTGAGGAACAAGGATGTTATTGTTATTAAATATAATACAGCATCACCTTTACCTAAAAAAATATATTAAACTTTTCAAACATCTCAATCATTTCATACGAAATTTTTAAAACTGCCAATACTTCGTTAACACACAATCGATTTTACGAAGATTCGCCAGGTTTTAACATATTTTCCGAAATCTGATATTCAGTCTTTGGTTATATGAAGCATCCTTATAAATAAAGGAACTGTTGAACTATGAAAACAACAGCGTCACACATCGAAACACAGTGTGTGTGTGATTTAAATCCCGGCTGTAGGAAAGTAAATCCACACCTTCTGACCAGGTCATAATGGAGGAAAAAAAATCAATAGGGAACAAAAAAAAAATGTGATTTTGTTCACTGGAGAATAAACACATTATTTCCAGGCGGCGGTTTCAATCAAGTTTATGAGAAATGCTATTTTAGGATATTTCATGCTAACATGCTACAACCATAAGCGCTAGAACGAAACAAATTCACTGATCAGTATTTTAATTTTACTGATTAGTATTTAAATTGTGGGCGGAGCATGAAAAGTACTATTATTATTATTATAAGCAGATTTTTTTATTGAACAATTAAATGACTTGTGTGGTGTGTGTGTGTGTGTAAATGCACCAATAAATTCTGTTAACAAAAAGTGTAATATTCCGTCAAGTTTCACACTAGAGGTTAAAGAAGGACGCCGACGTTCTGTAAAAAAACGGATCATTTCTCCAGAGAGTGACTTATTGAGCAAAAATGGTGATCAAGTGATCAAGTTCTCACCATATGTTGTTTTCCGTGATGGATTAGGAAAACACACACTTGCTGTGAGACGGAGTTGTCTTTGGCTGGCCTTATTGCAGAGGTGCACAGCTGTGGGAAACCTGCCTGATGTTCAGATTAATGTTGGGAACCAAAAATACAGCACTAAACAACGAAAAAAATACAAAAATTATTTAAAAATATATTTTTATTGTTTTATATTTATATTTTCAGGCAGCCTGATATAAGGTTGGGTCTTATTTTTTATCCAGCCGAGCGGTTTAGGGTTAAGGGCCTTGCCTGGGGGCCCAGCAATAGCAGCAAGTTGGTGCTTAATTGGACCGACCATAACCACTTAACTACTTTTAACAACTTAAACTTGACTTTTTATAAATGTTTATTGATAAATTTGTCACATAAACTTTACAGCACAGTAAAATAATTTTTTCGCATATCCCATCTTAGTAAGTTGGGGGTCAGAGCACAGGCTCAGCTATGATACAGCTGCCCTGGAGTTAAGGGTCTTGCTCAAGGACCCAACAGTGGCTGGCTGGCGGTGGTGGGGATCGAACCCAGGTGGTTCTGGTCTTCAGATACTTTAGATAAAGAAAATGATATTTGTAATAAAACATAGTTTATTACTTTTACATGAACGTAGACTTTAATTAACTATAGACTAGTGAACAGAACTAGTACACTAACAGTTCATTTTAATGATAAAAATTGTTCTAGAGGAATAAATCAGGTCTTTAAGGGGACCGCATTTACACCGCAGGTATCAGGTGACCCAATTCGGATTTGATTGTTGTGTAAGCAGGAAAAAAACACATCGATTCTGACATTTTAGATCGGATTCAGGTCTCATTTATATGTGAAAATCGGATATGAATCAGATACATGCATTAGTGTCTGTCGTGTGAACAGACAGATCAGATTTTAACCTTTTAATGTGAGTCGAGCGTCACTGAATAAGTAGCGCATGATGTCAACTCAGGTGGACACCAACCATCGCCATATACAATACACACACATATATATAGCGCAGTTGTGTATTTTGATATTTATTATATTTAATTAAAATCTGTTTCGTCTGTAAACAAATAAAAATTAACACACTATAAAAAAGATATTTATAACCAGTCAATGCCACATTCTCCCAGCCTGCAACAGGGTCTCTTTTTTTTGTTTTGCCAGCCATTAAATACGATGCATTTATGAATCATTTTGTCTTCGTTCATTGCGTCCATCATTAATCGGGGTTCTCCGGTTTCCTCCCACAGTCCAAAAACATGCATGTTAGATTGTACTGGTGATTCTAAATTGCCCATAGAAGTGAGTGTGTGTGGCCCTGTGATGGACTGGCAACCTGCCCAGGGTGTCCCTCTCCAGCCTTTCACTGCCCTTTCAGAGACGGCTGGGATAGTCTCCAGCAGATCCCCGTGACACCGAATTAGGTAATAAGCGGGTATAGAAGATGAATGAATGAATGAAAAGTTATTTTTTTTAAGGTGATGCGTAATTTCTATTCTTTAATGAGCAAATCATCTCATTAACAGATTTCCAGCTTTAACTAAATGAACTTTTCGCTTGACTTTATTCATCCGGTTTATCAATACGGGTCTGAAATGTGTTATTGATCTCGGCGGACGTGTGGGTGAAGACGACCAGGACAGACTTAATGAAAATATTGCAGAAAGATATTAACGATGTGGAGCAGGCGGCGTATCTTGTCGGCGATCGATCCACCTCTCGAGTGAGGGGCAAAGCTCACGTCAAGCTCTGTAAAGCTTCAGCGACGCATTTTGGATTGCAGTTTTCCTGCAGGAAGGACATAAAGGGTGCACCTGAAGCTCATCCTTCCAGACAGCAGCTGTGGCGAGCAGCAGGAATGACTCTCCGAGAAAACACCGGGGTCTGCTTTGTCTCTGAAGCGTAGAAAAGAGTGTAACATGTGTGCAGGTGACATTTGCAGCGAGAGCCAGAAGGACTGCGTGCTGTAATCGGCAGGCGCCTCGGGGAGTCCGCGGTACTTTGAAGTGTTTTGAAGCATGACGCAGCTGTGAAGGAACTCGGCCAATCTGCTTTAAGGGGTTACGAAGAAAAGACGAGTCATAACGCAAATTGAAAGCGCTGAGGGTTTGTTACATGCTTTGGGGAAAGTCAGAGAGAGAGAAAGAGGGAGAGAGATAGAGAGAGAGACTTTTTTTTTAACTTTTATTTTACCTTTATTTAACCAAATCACTTTGGTTATATAGAGAGAGAGCAAGAGAGAGATAGAGAGAAAAAGAGAGAATAGAGAGAGAAAGCGAGGGAGAGGGAGAGTGGTTAAGAGAAAGAGGGGGAGAGAAAGATAGAGAGAGAGAGAGAGAGAGAGAGAGAAAGCGAGGGAGAGGGGTTAAGAGAAAGAGAGAAATAGAGAGAGGAAGAGAGAGAGACGAGGGAGAGAGAGAGCGAGGCGGTGAGAGGGAGAAAACAGAAGAGAGAGAGAGTAGAGAAGAAGAGAGAGGTAGATAAGAGAAAGAGGGGAGAGGTAGAGAGAGAGAGAGATAGAGAGAAGGAGAGAAAAGAGGGCAGGAGGAGAGAGAGAGGAGAGAAGCGGAGATAGAGAGAGAGAAGAGAGAAAGAGGGAGAGGGGTTTAGAGATTAGGGTAAGATAAGAGAGAGAGAGAGCAGAGAGAGGGGAGGAAGAGATAGAGGAGAGAGGAGGGGGAGAGGGGAGAGAAGGAAGAGAGAGGAGAGCGAGAGGGGAGGAGAGGAGAGGAGAGAAGAGCGAGTTGAAGAGAGGAGAGGAGAGGGAGGGGCCCGAACAGGGTGGTTAGAGAGAAGAGGGGAGATATCGAGGGTGATGAGAGGGGGTTAGGGGTGATTGGAGAAGAGAAAGACAAGAGGGGAGAGAGAGGAGGGGGGAGATTAGAGAAGAGAGAGGAGGAGGGAGAAGGAGGAGGAAGAGAGGGAGGAGGTGAAAGGAGGAAAGTTTAGGAATCAGAGAGAGGGGAGAGGGGGGGAGGGGAGAGAGCTGAGAGGGGAAAGGGAGAGGGGCAGAGAGGGGAGAGGAGAGAGACGAGAGGGGGTTGAGGAGAGAGAGAGAGAGAGAGGAGAGGAGAGAGGCGGTGAGAGGGGAGAGAGAGAGATTAGGGAGAGAAGACGAGAGAAGAGAAGAAAGCGAGGGAGAGGGGTTAAGAGAAAGAGAGAAATAGAGAGAGGGAGAGAGAGAGAGAGAGACAGAAAGAGTGATAGATAGAGAGAAAGAGAGAGAGAGAGAGAGAGAGAGAGAGAGAGGGGAATTAGGAAATAAGATTGCACTTCTATCAGAGTTGATGGTTTTGGCTCTCCCTTTAATTCGCTGGATGTCTGTCTTTGCCATAAATCATAAAACATTATGAGTCGCTGTATATTTTCCTACTTCAGACTGGAGGAATCTGTAATTACGATGCAAAAACCTTCAGAAAAACCTTTAGTCTTTAGTCTGGAAGCTGAAACTAACCTATAGCTGTGTGTTAAACATGTCTACTGTAGCTGCTGAGTGTAAACTATAATATTAACTGTAAAAATAAAAACCAGCTCAGCTCTTTATTTCAGTCAGCAGTGGGGGTTCTCCGCTTAACGAGCTGTGGTACTGTTTTAAAGGTTAAGGATTCGAGCTCCATACAGCACTGCCACCGCTGGGCCACCGCTGGGCCACTGCTGGGCTTCTCAGCAACACTATTAACTCTCTGTTTGCTCTAGCAGTCGTGTGTCATGGCTTTACCACTGAATGACCAGGCCGCTTTTTTAGGGTAGCTTCAGCCCAACTGTCTGTCATTACAGGCCCAAAATTTGTTCACACTTTTCATACATTTTGTTATTTTTAATAAATACAATAAATTCTGGGGCTGAAATGACAGACAGGTGGACTAAAGCCGCACTAAAAAAGGTCTAGAAAAGCCGCCTATGGATGTCTTAGTTATTTTCTTTACATTTTTATAAATAAGTAAGAAATGCAATACATGTCCATAGAAATAATGTTTTTTTTTTTATTTCTATTAGACGTTCCGCAGTTCCGAGATAGGAGACAATGTCAAGAAAATTACTATCATAAAATGTTTCGCAAAGTTTATAGAAGGTTTTTTTTAAATTTTTATTTAAAATGGTTCATTCTGCATTAATGCATTCAACGTGTAAATTAACTATCTCAGATCATTGATCCAAACATGGAGCCCAGCACATACCAGGGTAATAATTTTTGAGAAGAACTAATTCTAATACTAATACTGGGTGACAATGATAATGAGATATTGACTAACAGATGCGAGGGCTAAACCCCCCTAAGGAGGAAATCGTAGAATCCCCCCCACCACCACCCCCATCTAGGTGGGGTAAGTGAAAAAAAAAAAAAAGAATTTCATTGTGATGTAATGTACACTGCTCAAAAAAATAAAGGGAACACTAAAATAACACATCGTAGATCTGAATGAATAAAATATTCTTATTAAATACTTTGTTCTTTATGTAGTTTAATGTGCTGACAACAAAATCACACAAAAATTATCAATAAAAATCAAATTTATTAACCCCTGGAGGTCTGGATTTGGAGTCACACTCAAAATTGAAGTGGAAAAACACACTACAGGCTGATCCAACTTTGATGTAATGTCCTTAAAACAAGTCCAAATGAGGCTCAGTAGTGTGTGTGTGGCCTTCACGTGCCTGTATGACCTCCCTACAACACCTGGGCATGCTCCTGATGAGGTGGCGGATGGTCTCCTGAGGGATCTCCTCCCAGACCTGGACTAAAGCATCCGCGAGACATGATGTCCCAGATGTGCTCAATTGGATTCAGGTCTGGGGAATGGGCGGGCCAGTCCATAGCATCAATGCCTTCGTCTTGCAGTAACTGCTGACACACTCCAGCCACATGAGGTCTAGCATTGTCTTGCATTAGGAGGAACCCAGGGGCAACCGCACCGGCATATGGTCTCACAAGGGGTCTGAGGATCTCATCTCGGCACCTAGAGGTAGTCAGGCTACCTCTGGCGGGCACATGGAGGGCTGTAGTCTTTCAACTCCTTATCCTGGTCCGACGCGTCAATATTGCCCCTTCCCCCCCAATGCCGCACTCAGACTCACCTTATAGGGACAGACGACTGAATTAATCATTAACAACAGGAAAAAATAGCATTACAACCTGTTAAAGCTGCTTATAATGTCAAAACCCCGAAGCCCTTTGGTGCCCAAAGAAGAAGAAGAAGAACAGGAAAAACACAGAGGTCATGTGATGTCATGTGATGAATGGTTTATGGGACTATGTAATAGTTGTTAGACAGCACTGTTAACGAAGGCTAATTTAAAATAGCCACCTAACTCAAGTTTATGTCAGAATGTTCCTTTCACGTAAACTTTACTGTAAACTAGGCTAAACTGTGATTTGTAACATTAACTAAAAATTAAGGGGAAGAAAAGACGAGTCATAACGCATAACTCTTTCTTAGTAATTTTTATTTAAAATTTATTCAATGTTATTATTATTCATTAAGAAATAAAAAAAATTAAAACACTTAACCATGAAAAACTTTCATGGTTAAGTGTTTAAAATTAAACCCAATTTATTTTAATCAGCAGTAATTGGTTGCTTCATATGTCCGTCAGAAGGCCTGTGAACCAATAAAAACTGGTGTAGAGTTCAGATCTTCTGCTGTTAGTCTGAAGGTCTGACTACACAAGACTAGGAACCCACTGACCTTGGCTAAGTTTCCTACCTTCACCACTTCACCACAGCAACTCGATTGTTTTGTCTTTCTGCCCTCAGTTTTGTTTTCAGTCGGAAGTTGAGGTCAAATAGTTACGGCTCTGGGGTTGATAATTGAAAGATCAGGGTTCTATGTTATTCTGCCACTGTTGGGTCCTTGAGCAAGACCCTTAACCCCCCTGCTCCAGGGGCACTACATCATGGCTGACTCGTCAAATAATATACAGTATATCACATTGGAGGAAATTGTAGCGCAGTGATTAAGGTGTTAAACTGCTAACTCCACCACCAAGTTATAATTGCTGGACCCTTGAGCAAGGCCCTTAACCCCCAGTTGTGTAAATGAAATAAATGTAAATCACTCTGTATAAGGTCTTCTGTCAAATTCTACCAATGCAATGTTATAAGTAAGAAGAATTGCATGTATGCTAATATTTGTCTGGTTCTTTCTTACTCTGAGTTCATCGTCGGCACCAGATCGAGTCCGTATCCAGCCCAGATGATGGATGAGCATCTAGTTATGACCTCCACAGCTCTAGATTTCATTGGAGTCTAGGACAACTAGATGAGCCTTAAATACAGAACCCTAAAGAAGACCTTGTCTTCCATCCGGACAAAACCATAAGAACCAGAATCTGCACAATCTAACTTCGCTGCAGCATTAAACAACCTCCCGGCCCGTCTTCAAAAAATGACTTGAATTTTTAATTTTTAGTTGCCCAAACTTCAACTTTGCCATTTTATTAATTAATTAGTTGAATTTTACAGAATATCTATCTTAAGTATCCTTAACCCCACCCCTAAAAACTGCCCATCTGGGAAATCAGTCTGCCCACCCTTCTATCGTTAGCAAAAACCGGGCCTCCACCCAAGTGATTACATTAAATGTTGTGATAAAAGCGTGAATTATAACTGAATAAATAAGTCCGAACTCAGTGAATGATTCGAGCGCAGAGCCGAGGAACTGACTCGCCAACCAACCCAACAGTCAGAGTCCTGGGATTTAAACTCCATGATTAATGCAGAGTTTTGATTGCGTTTAATGAACCTGTTTCTCAGGATGCTTCTAGATAAACCGAGAGAATCTGGATTCTGTGGAAAAGTGTTGAGCTGCAAAATTACATCTCCCATAAACAAAATAAAACAAGGAAGTACAGCAGCCCTGCGTACGTCTTCTGTGGTTTGGAGCAGAACCCTAGGAGATTTTAATCATTTCTAGTATATTAGTGCTCTTATTCCTTATGAAACTGAAGAGTTTTAATGCTTTATAATGACTTATAATGATTTTCGATGTTTTAATGCAGATTTTAATGTCTAAATTGATTTTTTGTGATATAAAATGTATATTTATTTAGCCAAACTAAGCTAAAGCCATCAACTGGTAATACTGTGGAATCATCTTTTAAGTAGTTCACATAATATGTGTGAATTTGAAGAGAACATTTCAAAATGTAAACATAACACACACACATACACACAGACACACACACACACAGTGTTCTTGGCTTGCTAACATTCTTACGTTCATTCTGTACTAGTGCCTTTTGTGGTTGCCCTGGCAACAGTTCCAGCAGATGAATGCCATTATTTGTATATGAAGAATTACAGAACAGGTGCACACACACACACACACACACACACACACGCTGAGACGTACACAGAATGATGAACCAATATTTCACCCTGCTGCCCGAATCTTTATCTGTTTAATAAAATGTAAAATGTATAAAGATATTTTTCCTGAGTTTCCTGAATTTCCATTAGAGGTTCAAGCAGCAAATATTTACAGAAGCATTATTTTTCTTTCCCCTTCGTTTCTCACAGGTCTTCCAGGGTGACCCATAAAACATTTTTATACGCTTTTTAAAAAAATTGTCACAGTGATGGATATTATAACTGTCTGCCATATGATCCCTCTAGCACCACCTATGCGTTTAAAATAATACCTGCACTTTACAGCATTTGGCAGACGTCCTTACAGTTATCTCCTTTATATAACAGAGCAATTAGGGGTTAAAGGCCTTGCTCAGGGGCCCAACTGTGGTAACTTGGTGGTGCTGGGATTCAAACCTTAGTCTAGCTGGAAGACTACAACACCTTCGTCGCCTCTTCCCCCTCTTACACCTACCCAAGTGTGTCTTCCACAAAATGTTTCTCAAAGTCTGAGTCAAACAGTTGTCTAGAATGTCTACGTATGCTGTATTATTACATTATGTCCATCACTGGAACTGAGAGACAATGTCTCTTTGCACAAAGGCCCTGATTTCCATAAAGACATGCTGTGTTCTGGTTGATTTGGGCAAGCCAAGAACACTGTGTGTGTGTGTGTGTGTGTGTGTGTTATTTTTACCTTTTGAAACTACTTAAAAGATAATCCTGATTCTGACTTAAGCCATTTAGACTGAACTTTTGGGATAAACTGGAACCTGGCCCGAACCCCTAACCCTATCCCCTAGCCCGAACTTTAACCCCTAACCCTAAACTTTCTGCATTTTTACTTTCTCACAAAATCTCATCCTGTATGACGTAGAAGCGTTTGTACCCATGGGGACCTCTAATTTTGGTTCCCACCATTCCTCACCAGGATGTATAAACTCTTACACAAACACACACGCAAACACACACTCTCTCCAACATCATCAGTATGGAGCATCTGAGGCGTAGCGACAGCAGGTACAGCTGATTTACCACGTCGGCGTGGCTCCGTTTCTTTTCTATTTATTTTAGGAAATGCTACAGTGACTCAACATAATGAGAGACTGTATATAACAGCATGATGCCAAAGAATTGGACACACTCCTCTGTGTGTGTGTGTGTGTGTGCGTGTGTAAGCTGATTCAAAACAGCAGCTGTTAAGAAAATGAAACTCTTTTGAATGCGGCCAAGGGGTGTGTGTGTATATGTGTGTGTGTGTGTGTGTGTTTGTTTATGTTCAGTTGCTGTATGGTTTTGCTCTTAGAAATAACTGACTGGATCACATTAGTCATATTAAAAAAAACCAAAAAGACTTCTTAAATGTGTGACTCAGTCACTAGAGAAGTGTGTGTGTGTGTGTGTGTGTGTGTTTGGAATGGCAACCACTGTTGGGCTCCTAAGAAAGGCCCTTAACCCCCAGTTGCTCAGTTGTATAAATGAGCTAAATGTATGTCACAGTGAAATGTGTGCGTGTGTGTGTGTGTGTGTGTGAGTGTGTGTGCTGATTCAAAACAGCAGCTGCTATGAAAATGACACTTTTTGAATATGCCAACGTGTGTGTGTGTGTGTGTGTGCGTGTGTGTGTGTGTATGGACTGCCAACCTGTCTTGTAAGTTTGATTCCCAGCACCAACAAGTTCCCAATGTTGGGCCCCTGAGCAAGGCCCTGAGATTGCTCAGTTGTATAAAATACTGTAAATATATGTAAGTGGCTCTGTAAAAATGTAAATTCATGTGTGTGTGTGTGTGTGTGTGTGTGTGTGTGTGCATTAAACATTAAAGACACCACTTGTACCTTTTATGGACCTGTAAATTTGACCAGTCTAATAACGGCTTTTCTGAATCTGAATCAGAGCCATTTATTAATTGATTCATTAGACTCATTTGAAAGACTTGATAATTTTATACCATAAATAACATTTTGCAATTATTTACTTATATATTTTTGTGTCTTTATTTGGGCAAATGTCCCGTTTGCATTGCAACGCAGTGCTACAGCAGGTCCTCTGGCTCAATTAAGCAGCTTTAAATCTATAGCAAAATCCTAAAGTGAATCACATGGTTCACTTCCTATAGTTGATTTGATTCCAAATCACTTTCCTACAAACTAGAAGTCATGTGAAAGTGTGTTAAGACCTTCTTTGGATCAGGTGTTTATCAGATCATGACCTTAACCACATCTGTATAAATTTTTAGGCATTTGTTGTGACAGTGTGTTTATTGACTAATGTGTCTATGACTAACTTTAGTATATTTTTTATTCATTCATTTTATACCCACTTATTCCTTAAATCGGGGTCACAGGGATCTGCTGGAGTCTATCCCAGCCGTCTCTAAAGGGTGAAAGGCAGGAGGGGGACACCCTGGACAGGTCACCACACACACTTACACGGGCAATTTAGAATCACCAATCAATCTAACATACATGTTTTTGGAATGTGGGAGGAAACCAGAGAACCTGAAGCAAACCCAAGCAAGCACAGGGAGAACATGCAGATTCTACACAGAAAGACCCCTGCAGGGGAATTGAACCCAAGACCTTTTTGCTGTGAGGCAACTGTGCTAACCACTAAGCCACCGCACTGCCCTTAGTTGAGTAAATAACTGATTTATTTTTAAAGTTAGTTACTTTTCTGACATTCTTCAATCTTTCTGTGTGTGTGTGTGTGTGTGTGTGTGTGTCAGGTCAGGTTTAAAGAATTTCTGACTCAGCTCATCTGTGTATTGAGAATTCATCCAGCTCAGGATTAAAATAACAAACTTTCTGTTCTTTGGACATAAATCTGTCCTCACTGAGCTTAAGTTTGCAAAGATGTTATCTTTCTCGAATTGTCCTTCTATTTATTACTATTTAACACAATTAACTAGGCTGTTCTTCTTTTTCTGCCTTTCTTTCTTCTACAACATGACCTCTCGCTAATATTGCCCATCCACTCATTTTATCTCTCATTTCTAGCTGCAGGTTTATCTGTAGCCTGAAGAACAGAACAGCTCATGTGGAGCACTGATAGTGCCTCATCCTGTCTCACTTTTCCTCTGAGCCTGAAGGAGTTACTCTCCAACAAAGCCCCTCTTCCATGACCAGGTATCTTTGTTAAAGGTAATGAGTACGAAACCCGGTCCCTGAGGACACTGAACATAGATCAGATGATCGAATGTCCTTCTCGTCAATGAAAAAGCCTCTGCAGTCTTAATAACAGGACAAATCGAAAGGATAAGGCTTCAACTTTTTATTAAAGGTCTGTCTGCCGAAATAACAATACTATAGTACTGGAGAGTAACTTTACTATACATGTAGTAGAATTTTAGTAGTGTTTTTAAACGTAACAAGAGTAAATCTACCCTAAGTTACTATAACATTGTTGTACTATAACATTCTACGACACTTGTTATAGTAACTCTACTATAGTAAAATAAACAAATAACTACATTAATACCTACAGTAAATTTTCTGCAACTTTATTATACTGTATGTTTGAAAACCTCCACAGCACAAATTAGAGTTAAAAAGTGGATCAATGCAACAGACACACACACAAAATCCCTCAAATCAATAAAACCAAACAACATATTAACGAACCGTTCATTTTATTTTATTGCTCATTTTTGATGAAAAATCTCCGCTGTATTGTTGAACTTTAGCCGAATTGATGATCTGACATTGCTGTTCATTGAAAATGGAAATCTGGTCTTTCACCCTGGAACAAACTGTTCACTATTAGTAACTATTTTAAAATATAGTTCGCTACAGTTCTTTCTATAGTTTGGCGTAAAGTGCTTATACTATAAAACTAGTGCAAATCCTTGTATTAATTTATACTAATCAAGTACTTATAGTAAGTACTACAAATCTTCCTGTCTACTCTATTAACTTTAAAGTTTGCTTGTAAAGCAGAGGACGGAGAGGAATCCATGTTGCAGTAAATGGCTTTATTAAGCAAAGTAGGTAAATCCAGAAACGTAGTAAAAATCCAGGCAGAAGTCGGTACTGTAGTGGTGTACTTATATATATATATATATATATATATATATATATATAGCTATGTATATATATGTAGCTAGCTAATCAGGAAGAAGCACAGGAAGTGGCTAGGTGATGGCACCCTCTGGGTGTGGGAGGGCGGATTCGCTACTACAGTATTTACTCCAGTTTATCAGTTCACTAGAGGTACTGTAAATACTGTAATATACTACATTACATCACATTTACAGTATTTGGCAGACGCTCTTATCCAGCGACTTATATCTCTTTTATACAGCTGAGCCGTTGGGAGTTAAGTGCCTTGCTCAGGGGCCCAGCAGTGGCAAGTTGGTGGTGCTAGGAATCAAACCCACAGTCTTCCAATTGACAGTCCAACACCTTAACTACTGCGCTACTACTTTCTACACTATACTACAATTCACTACATCTTACTACATTTTACTGTACCAATGTTCATCCTTCATGTTTGAGTTTCCGTAAAAACCAGTGCCGTTTGTTCCCGCACATCGGTGAGTTTTTGTTTCTTTTATGTAATATAAGTATATTATGTGGAATAAGTAGTGGTATAAGAGTAAAATACTGTAAATATTGTCATATATTACACTATGATATACTTAACTACATCTTACTGTAATAAATACTAAAGTAAACTATGCTATTTTTTCAAGTGGGGTTTTCCCCTTTGGGGTTTCCTTAAGTAAATGAGTAAGCAACTGTTAAGATTTTTACTGTTAGTGTCTCACTGAGCAACACTCAACAGTTTGGGGCTTTTTTATTTGACTATAATCATAAACCACCGCATCTTCATTTTATGCTGTTTAGAAGTAATAAAAGGGCAGATATCGAAATACTGATTGGGATCACGGGACAATAAGAAATGTTTGAAACACTTACACTTAGATTTGGTCTGGAAAATTCTGAAGCTGACACTGTATGAGTGTATACTGTATATAGGATTATAATCAAACCCCCTGAGATCTTTCAGCCTCTCATACTCACCACCACAGAAGTGTGTGTTGCCCCAAGACAGACTGATTCACATAAAGCTGAGGGCCCTGATGGAATACCTGGACGTGTGCTTAGGACCTGTGCTGGACAGCTGTCTGAGGTTTTGACTGTTATTGTGGCAGTGGCTAAGCACTCAAAGCCAGCATGCCTAAATGACTAGCTCCCTGTAGCTCTTCCATCCATAATCATGAAGTGCTTTGAGTGGTCCGAGCACATACAAAGACCAGCCCTCCGCCCACTCTTCTATTTGCCTACCGCAGAAAAAGGAGCACTGAGGATACTGTTTCTCTAGCATTATACACCATACTGACTCACCTGGCTATCAAGAACACATATACAGGAATGTGGTTTGCTGAATTCAGCTCAGTGTTCAGTCTTTTCCCCAGGCGGATCACTAGTCTGGTGGATCTTTGCATTAACACCTTCCTATGTAATTGGATACTATATTTTTGACCAGCAGACCACAGAATGTTAAATTAAACAATATCTTCTCCCCACCTGCCACAGTGGACACTGGCGTTCCACAGGGCTGTGTGCTGAGTCCCTTCCTGGTATCTCTCTACACCCATGACTTGGGAGAGGGTGTAGACTCAGTGACGTTCGACATGCATGACAGACGTTAATGCATGTATCTGATTTATATCCCATTTATGATTAAGGCCTTAAACCAATTTAAAAATATCGCACTTTTTTTCTGCTCACATGCTCATAGTTGTGTCCCATCTGTACCATAATGGAGGCAAAAATCAGAATTGGGTCAAATGATGCATGCAGTGTAAATGCGGTGTTGGATTTGATTAAATTAATTTTTATATCATCGACCAGAGTCAAGCGTGTGTTTAAACAACAGTTACAAAACAAAACAAACTGTTAGTGTTCTTATTTTAGACTAAAAAACAAGTACGATTGCTTATAGTTGACTTTTTATGAGCTGATCAAAGATATACTCAATAAAATGATACTTAGTTATACTTGCTCTATACTGACAAATCTACAGACGAGTTGAGGTATATACGTTTTTATACTTAGTACTTATACTTGGTTTAATTTTTTGACAAAAATCTATTTATTATACTAGAACTATATATAATACTTGATGGTGCATTTGGACAAAATGAAAAATCAGTACTAAATAATAGCGGAAGTGGTAACGCAGTATTGGATTGCTAATTGAAAGATCGGGTTTTGATTCCAAGCACCCCCGCTGGGCCCCTGAACGAGGCCCTTAACCCCCAATTGTTCAGTTGTATAAATGAGATTAATATAAGTTTCCTTGAATAAGAGCGTCTACCAAATGCTGTAAATGTAAACTAGGTTCTACATTTACACCTAAAGAATACTTATATTTACATTTATGCCATTTGGCAGACGTCCTTATCCAGAGTGACTTCCATTTCTTTTATACAACAAAGCAGTTAGGAGTTAAGGGCCTTGCTCAGGGGGCCCAACAGTGGCAACTAAGTGGAACCTCAATTTTCCAATAAGCAGCCCAGCACCTTAACCACTGAACTACCAGTTCCCATTTATGAGCAGTTTCTTTAAAAACATACTTTTATGTTTATAGATGTTCTTTTCTTTATTGAGGTGTCCGGATTGTTGTATAAATGCAGGACGTTGGTTTTCTGTTTAGTTTATTTATTTTGGTGGTCACTAGTCTGGTGTGGTGCTGGGAATCAAACTCCAATACTTCCAGATAGCAGTCCAACCCCTTAACCACTGTGCTTTCACTTCCCCCAATACTTTAACTAAAACTAGACTTTTAGAACAAA
Source organism: Bagarius yarrelli (assembly GCA_005784505.1). NCBI lineage: Eukaryota > Metazoa > Chordata > Actinopteri > Siluriformes > Sisoridae > Bagarius > Bagarius yarrelli. The sequence goes on from VCAZ01000068.1 coordinate 751,882, forward strand.
ACTAGTCCACTTACAGTATTAGTATCACTTCAAAGTGGACTTTCATGATAAAAAGTGTCCTTGAAGAATGTCTCTGTAAGTCGACTTACGGAATAATTCTCATTCGAGTTACAGTACAAATGAAGTCGACTTTAAAGTTTATTATTATTAACTGAAAAGTAGACGATTTCTGCTGACGAAGGGGTTAAAAAGTCCACCATGTGAATGTGAGGGATTTTCCACCATTTAAAGATGCGGTTAGAGAAAGATGAAGTGGGAAAAAAAATACTGGGTAAAACACTGTGGTAAACTGCTGACAGAAAACTTTCACTGAGCACCTGGTGCGTGTGTGTGGGGGGTGTGTGTATATTTACAACTGAGAAATAGATAGAGGGAGTAAGAACAGTGTATGCCCTTTAAAATTTGGGTTCATTTTTGAGAAGGTTCACAGCTCTTTACTTTATACTTATGATGCACTGACTCACCCACCCACACGCACACACACACACACACAAACACACACAGACTGAGAAAATGCCAGTAGTTCAACCTTTGGTGAATGAAGATAGCTGAGGCAATTAGAAGTGATATTTATGTGCAGGTGATGATTTATACACTGCTGTTTTTCTCTGCCGCACTGAGCTTCCGCTGAACAGTGTGTGTGTGGGTGTGTGTGTGTGTGTGGGGGGGGGTAGACAACATCTCAACTGTATGGAAACAGATGAACTCTGTTCGGAAGCAAAGCGTCTTGCCGTCACACTTCCTCCGTACTCAAAAGAGGCTCCCGAGACGTTTTTTTTTTCCCCTTAAATGTCATCCGGCGTTTGTTGTTGTCACGTCGCCCGTTCGGGTTTTCAGATAGAGGTGCGAGATGATCTTGGAGAAGGGCAGATCTAATTAGGCAGCCCAGAGAATTATACATTTCATACTGTATTTCTTTATTTGGTTATTCCTCAGTATGGAAAAATGAATCTCCTTTTATTTCCTGTATTCATCCTCCTGTCGGCGTTTGCCTGCTCCGCTCTCGTCTCCACGCGGCTTTACTTTCAATGTGTTAGTTGTTCATCTGTGAAATCTAAGCAGTGTCTCTGATGTCACACCAAACAATCAAGGACGGAGTATGTTGTGTCCGATTTCTTGTAGGATACTAAAGTCTGAGGCGTTGCTGCTCTTCCAGCTCCAATTTCTCCCGAGCTCGGATTACTGTCTGAATGATTTTCTATATGTTTACCTGATTTTGTTAACTTTTTTGGTTTCTTTCGTTCTTACAAAAACATCCCAGTGGACAACAGGTGTGAATGAGTGTCCAGGGTGAGTGTTCACTTTTTATGCCCATCCCATAGGATCGGTGTCCGAATCCAAAAAGACCCTATCCTACTGAAATGAGTGGGAGTTAGAGAAGGTCGGAAATACTCATTCGGAAATGACAAAAAGATGAGATGGCGGTTGTAAACCTCCTTTTTAGCCCATAAAAACTATCAACTCTCAAATTTATTAAAAGGATCATTTCTACTTTCATATCGGCTTATTCCCTAATTCGGGGTCACAGGGATCTGCTGGAGTCTATCCCAGCTCTCTCTGAAAGGGCGAAAGGCAGGAGGAGGACACCCTGGACAGGTCACCAGTCCACCACAAGGACATACACACACTCACTCCTTTGGGCAATTTAGAATCACAGATCAATCTAACATACATGTTTTTAGAAATCGGAGTACCCGAAATAAACCCATGCAAGCCCAGAAAGACCCTGGATTGGAATCGAACCCGGACCTTCCTGTTGTAAGGCAACAGTCTTTAACAATTAAGCCACCGTGCTGCCCCTCGTTTCTACTTTTTAAAATAAAAATAAAATAAAAATTTGCTTACTGTCGTATGCTATTATACATAAATGTCTTTATTTGTTACATAGATTTTACAGCACAGTCAAATATGTTTCTTCGCATATCCCAGCTTGGGGTCAGTGCGCAGGGTCATTTATGATACAGCGCCCCTGGAGCAGGAAGGGTTACGGGTCTTAGTCAAGGACCCAACAGTGGTACACTGGCAGCGATGGGCGATAAACCCAGGTCTACCCAGTCTTCCAATCAACAACACAGCACCTTAACCATTTGAGCCGCCACTGCCCTAGTCGTGATAATCTTTTGTTAAACTTGTCATGGAGGTGGTAGCTCGGTGGTTAAGGTGTTGGTCTGCTAACCGGAAGATTGCTGATTCAATTGCCAACATCACCAAAGGGCCCCCGGTGGTCCCCTGAGCAAGGTCCTTAACTCCCAGTTGTTTAGTTGTATAGACGAGATAAATGTAAGTCGATCTGGGCGAGGACGTCTGCCAAATGACGAAAATGCAAATGCAAATGTAAATGTCAGGAAAATCGTTACGCTGAAAAGCGCAGCTGATAAAAGGTCTGTTCTTTTCTTTATTTTAATTGTTTTATTTTGCGGTAATGAATTCGATGTGTACAGAGTGTACAGAATTTTACCATATTAAATTAGCTATTCAAATACAGGGGGAGAGATAATAAAATCAAGAAATAAAAGGAGCGAGAAAGACAGATTTACCGAGACAGAACGTGAGAGAAACAGAAGAATAGAAAAGGGAGGGGAAGAAAATAGATAGGAAAAGAAGAGAAAGCAGGGAGGGGCAGAGAGAAAAGGGAAGAGATAAAGGAAAAACAGGTGGAAAGAAAGAAAAAGAGACAGAGAAAAGAGAGGAGAAAGAAAAAGAAAGTGACACTGATATAGACAGAAAAAGGGAAAGTAGGAGAAAGACAGAGAAGATAATAAAAGAGAAAGACAGCTAAAAGAGCAAGAAAGATGAAGAAAAGTAAAAACATTAACATATAGTTAGAAAAGAAGACAGAGGAAAGGAGGAAAAAAGAACAAGTGAGAGAAAGAAAAGAATAAGAAGAGGAGAAAGAAAAAAAAGTGATAAAGAAGGCAGGTAGAGAGTAAGACATGGGAAGAGTGTCAAAAGACAAAGAGTAAAAGAGCAGGAGAAAGAAAAAAGAGCAAGAGAGAGAGAGAGAGAAAACAGACTAAGAGATATACAAAAAAAGGAAAAAGATAAAAAAGTATGTGCTATGAAGAAGACAGAGGAAGAGATGGACAGATAGAAGGTTATTCAGAAAGAGATAAAGAAAAGAAGGGGGAGAGGACAGCAAAAGGAAGACAAAGAAAAGAAGACAAAATCAGACTAAGAGAGAAAGTAGGAGAAAGAGAAAGAGAGACAGAGAGCGGGAGAGAAAGAGAGAGAGAGAGACAGAGAAGAAGAACGAGATGATATCAGCTAATGATGATAATCAGGAGTCGGATTAGTAAAAAGCTGCTTCACTTCATTTTTTTTTAATGAACACATTTCAGACTCGTTTTTTTCCCCCTGAGAGGTCACTGCTAATTACATGCTATAGTTACTCCGATACAGTTTTAAAGCCCCACGAATTTCCTTTATTCTATTCCGGGTCAGGAAAACTATGTCAGTAATTATTCAGGAAAATGTGTGCTCATTAAGTGTGTGTGTTCTAATCTCTCTATTCAGATTTCTGGCTCACATTTTTAAGGTTGCCAGATATTTGCTTTTTTAAGTGAAATTGTACAAGAGGTTCTTAACTTAGACGCATTTATCCAGAGCACCTTACGGTATATTTATCTCTTTTTTGGGTCTTAGCAGTGTGTGTGGGGTGTGTGTGTGTGTGTGTGTGTGGGGGGGGGTGTTAAGGGTTCTTTGAAGGCTCTTCAGTGGAGCTTGGTGGTGCTGGGAATCTTTTGATTAGAAGACTAATTCAATTTTCAATTCAATTTTATTTGTATATAGCGCTTTTCACAACAGACTCAGAAGCAGCTTCACACAGAAAGGAGTAACGGTGAAACTCTCTGAGATGAAGTAGGAAGAAACCTCGAAAGGAACCAGACTCAATAGGGAACCCGTCCTTATCTGCTTATTGTTAATTACAGCATATTGTAATGATCAAATGTAATGTAAAACTGTAGCTTTGGGTCAGTGGAGCAAAGTGAGTCCCAGTCCATCCTGGAAGCTCCTTGAAATCGAGGAAGGGGAGGGGAAGGAGGGGGTCAGGAACCTGGTCACTGTTATCTCAGGGGCAGGTTAATCGTTTACATTTACAGTATTTAGCTGTTGCCCTTTTACACAACTGAGCAATGGGGGGTTAAGGGCCTTGCTCAGGGGCCCACAGTGGGGATGATGCTGGGAATTGAACCCTGGTCTTGCTGGTATCAGTCCAGCACCTTAACCACTAAGCCACCACTTTCCCCGTTAAGCTTCTCACGATGATTGTCTTTAAACCTTACACAAATCGAAAATATATAAAATATGTGCGAAGAAATACAATTAAACTAAATCGAATATTGACTCAGGGCTCACAGAGGCTGCATTTTCACTGCAGGTCTTGATGTCCGAATTCCGAATCAAGGACTATATTTGTTTTTTTTTTTTAATGACCTGCTTACATCATCTTTTAAAACTGACCCGTATCCGATATCTGAATTTACACTATACACAACAAAACAACCCAATGTAGACGTACTGACCAGAAAAGGAAGTAAAAAGCAGTGAAGCTGCAGAAAAGATGCAGCCGAATATAAGCCGAATCGCTAAGTTATATATGTCAAAAAACAGAGGTTCTGTGTAAAATCGCATACTTCCATATTATACAGTATGCAAAACGCAGTATGTGAGGCAGATAGTGCATCTGAATCCTCTGTATGAAAATTACAGTACGCCCGGATTTTACAGTATGTTCACTGTGTAACTTTATCATCACATGAGGCCGCGGAAAAATTAATCGTCATTTGCGGAATTAGCATAACTATAATTATACCAAAATGGTACGTCTAAAATTCATTCATACTACCTGTAATCATACTATGTAAAACATATTTTTTTTACCAGTCCGGAAAGTATGTACTTACTGAAATGTACTACATATTTAAATAGTATGCAGTTTTGGATGGAGTCTGTTTATCGTTTTAAATAAGAAATTTATACACTCAGGATCTGTTGCTCAAAAATCCTCCTGAAAAGAAATCCTCAAAAGAATGCGCTTGTCAGCCATTTCTATCCTCACTATCCCCAAATAAACTTATATAATAATAATAAACATGTGATAGAGATACACGCCTGCATCGCGGAGCAAATTGTGAACATCTGGAATAGGATGTTTAGTTAAAACCATATTTTTATAGTGCTGATTGTTATTTGAGTCTTTTATATGATCGTTATTTGAGTTTTGAAGATATTTATACATTAAAAATATTGGGTTTTTTGGGCTACTTAAAGTTAATTCATTTTTGTCTACCAAAAAACTAAAGAAAACCTGCCCAAAGGGCAACCATGGATTTAAAATGTTTGCAAGCCCTGCAATTCATGTTTATTGCCAGTATCCTGTCACAGGAATAAACAGATATGTAATGATCACAATAATTATTGCACATACTTTACTTTTAATTTGTTAGCTAAGCTGACGGAACCGGTGAAAGCAGAACCCTCGTTTGGAAACCATGTCTTCCGACCAGTTAAAATGTGTTACATTATTATCTACTGTAAGGTTTATGTTATGTCTAAGCTATCAAAGCTAAGCTAAGCTAAGCATAGCTATAGCTTAGCAGAATACCCGTTCAGATGCCCCCAAATCAAAAAAACATATTCTATTCTTTACACCATGTGTCTGATTTATTTAAAGCTAAAAGTCGACTGAACCTCTAAATTCAAGTTATATTTTTTAAAAATTACTAAACACACACACCGATAAGAAACTTAAAGATTGCAGGTTGTAGCTGTTAGGAGGCTTATCGGGTAGCAGTGGCAGTTAAAATTGCCCGGTTAAGAGTTATTTTAGCAAGGAATTATTCAAAAAGGCCAGAAAAGTAATGCAAATTCTCGACTTCATGCTAAGTGACTCACAACAGCTTGTTGGAAGCCTATCAGCCCGCTGTTATCTTTCAGTGTGAGGCGTGTATTTTCCCGCTGGCTAAAGATAAAATTTTAGAACTAGTGAACAGGAACTCGGCTCATCTCAGACGGCAGAATTGAGTTTGATATCATCAATTACTTAGAAGATAAATTTATGGGTTTTTTTTATACTTTTTTCCAGAAATTATCTTACATTTTGTAAGCTAGAAACTCAAACCAGGTTCATTTGGGGGGGTCAATTCTCTTCTGACCAAACAAACCAGCATTATAAAAACCAGTTATAACATGCTGCAGTAACGTTTCTGTGGTCTTGTCTGAATGGGCATTTTAGAATACAAGGTCATCACTGGGAAACTGCCTCTGGGGCTTAATGTCTCTAAGTGCTGATCCAACAACTGGACTGAAGACGGACTGATAGGCAAGTACACTGTGTGTTATTGGTGGTGTTTCCTGGTTCCGATTGAACTGATTATTGCAGTCTAACAATTCATTAACAGACTTGGGTAATGTAAATGTGTGTGAAATAGTGGTAAAGTCGAGCAGTACTTGTGGATCTGAGGAAGTTTGGTGCTATGCGAGAAGTGATGAGTACTTGGAGGTAGGAAGGTGCTGCTCTGTATTTGGCTTAGTTTGCAAGCATTAGTGTTTTGAATCTGATGCATTCAGCTACTGGGAGCCAGTAGAAGGACTGCAGCAGTGAAGTGGTGTGTAAAAACTCTGGTAGGTTAAAAAACATGTGCAGCTTCATTCTGAATCATCTGCAGAGAGGTAGGCCTGCCAGGAGCAAGTTGCAGTAGATCGTGTTAATTTAGCAACTATAAGCACATGTAAGGAAATTGATAATTGCCAATAGTTACCCCAAGGTTGCAAGCAGTGGTTGAAGAGAAGATCTGTGAATTGTCCGAAGTAATTGCAAGATCTTGGCATGGGGACGAATCAGCTTGGATAAAAAGTAGTTCGATTTTGCAAGGGTGCCGATTTTGATGATATGACTGCCAGGCAAGCTGTGATCCTGGCAGAAGCTGTGGCATCTGAAGGAGAAAGATAAATAAAAAATTAAAGAAATATTCAACTGTATTGTCATTGTACAAGGTACATGTACAGAGCCAATGAAATGCATTGCTTTTCCCATCTTGGTAAGTTGGGGTCCGAGCACAGGGTCAGCTATGATGCAGCACCCCTGGAGGGGTTGAGGGTCTTGCTCAGGGGCCCAGCGGTGGTTGGCTTGCTGGTGGTGGGGTTCGAACGCAGGTGTTTCTGGTCTTCAGATCAGCAACTCAGCAACTTAACCATTTGAGCCACCTCTGCCACAGAATAAGGGGTGATTATATATAACTTAAAAGGCCGGCCCTCTGCCTTTCACCCTGAACGATAGCTGGGATAGACTCCAGCAGAGCCTGGTGACCCTGAGCGGGTTTAGACATAAGCGGGTTTAGACAATTGATGGATGGATTCTGACTTTGACTGTCTGAACAGTTTCACTAAGGCAGCATCAAGACTTTGGGTGCCAAATAATATCAGTGGTGCATAATAAGCACATTATTTGCATATAACTGAGTGTAGATGTGTATCCCATTATGGGGTTTACAGTTGCTTACTAAAGGCCCTGACTGAAAGCCAACAGTATGTCCCAATAGGTTATAAATGCCTAAAAGGGCATGACAAAGTAAATTGCATTCTGTTCTTGAACCATTTGGAGTTTTGGAAAGGGAAATTCTGAGGTTTGTTTCCAAACACTTGAGTCTTACTGGTATTGAATAACAGAACTTGGAAAAAAAATCATCTACATTGTTTTTGTAAAAATGAATGCCTGCAGATGAATGTATCTGGGAGCAATTAGCTGGAAAACACAATGGAAAACACTACTTTAAATAATACATTTGAAAAGGAGTATTTAAAACTCTACGCTGCTCTTTTCAGCAGTTTTTGTGAGTTTGTTGTGTGATCAATTGTTCCAGTATGATGATGAGACTTAAAGCACTTTTTAAGTCGCTCTGGAGAAGAACATCTGCTAAACTACGTGAATGTCCTGACTAATCTTCTCTTCACTTTTCTAACTAATTCTGTCTCTTCAATAACTAATCCCAGTTTTACTTCTATAAATAATCCCACTTAACTTTACAACTGCTTTAATCCTTAACTGCTAACAGTTTACTTCTTCACTTTACTGACTAATCTCCTCTTCACTTTACTGACTAATGTCCTCTTCACTTTACTGACTAATGTCCTCTTCACTTTACTGACTAATCTCCTCTTCACTTTACTGACTAATGTCCTCTTCACTTTACTGACTAATGTCCTCTTCACTTTACTGACTAATCTCCTCTTCACTTTACTGACTAATGACTAAGTCCTCTTCACTTTACTGACTAATCTCCTCTTCACTTTACTGACTAATCTCCTCTTCACTTTACTGACTAATGTCCTCTTCACTTTACTGACTAATGTCCTCTTCACTTTACTGACTAATCTCCTCTTTAATTTACAATCTAATCTCCTTCTAACTAATCAACTGTTTACTTTACAGTCTAATCTTATCTCCTCTTTACTGACTAATCTTCTCTGTACTTTACAGTCTAATCTCCTGTTTACTTTACATTCTAATCTCCGCTTCTCTTTACTGTCTAATCTCATCTTTACTTTACTGACTAATCTTATCTCCTCTTTACTGACTAATCTTCTCTTTACTTTAAAATCTAATCTCCTCCTAAATTTACGGTCTAATCTCCTGTTTACTTTACAGTTTAATCTCCACGCCTCTTTACAGGATAATCTCCTCTTTAATTTACAGGCTAATCTCCTCTTTAATTTACAGGCTAATCTCCTCTTTAATTTACAGTCTAATCTCCTGTTTACTTACAGTCTAATCTCCGCTCCTCTTTACTGTCTGATCTCCTCTTTACTTTACTGACTAATCTCTTTACTTTACAGTCTAATCTCCTGTTTACTTTACAGTTTAATCTCCACGCCTCTTTACTGTCTAATCTCCTCTTTAATTTACAGGCTAATCTCCTCTTTAATTTACAGTCTAATCTCCTCTTTACTTTACAGTCTACTCTCCTCTTCACTTTACTAACTAATCTCCTCTTTACCTTACAGTCTAATTTCCTCTCCTCTTTCCTGTCTAATATCCTCTTTAATTTACTGACTAATCTACTCCTACCTTTACAGTCTAATCTTCTCTTTCTCTCTTTCCTACTTTACTCACTTTACAATGCTATTTGCACAGTACTGTTTTAATTTGCACATTTCGTGTCTACCTCATCTAATCTTATCTCCTCTTTACTGATTAATCTTCTCTTTACTTTACAGTCTAATCTCATTTTTACTTTACAGTCTAATCTCCGCTCCTCTTTACTGTCTAATCCCCTGTTCACTTTACTGACTAATCTCCTCTTTACTTTACAGTCTAATCTCATTTTTACTTTACTGACTAATCTATCTCCTCTGTACTGACTAATCTTCTCTTTACTTTACAATCTAATCTCCTCCTTACTTTACTAACTAATCTCCTGTTTACTTTACAGTCTAATCTCCACTCCTCTTTACTGTCTAATCTCCTCTTTAATTTACAGGCTAATCTCCTGTTTACTTTACAGTCTAATCTCCGCTCCTCTTTACTGTCTAATCTCCTCTTACTTAATAACTAATCTCCTCTTTACTTTACAGTCTAATCTCATTTTTAATTTACTGGACTAATCTATCTCCTCTGTACTGACTAATCTTCTCTTTATTTACATCTAATTTCCTCCTAAATTTACTAACTAATCTCCTGTTTACTTACAGTCTAATCTATTCTCCTCTTTATTGACTAATCTTATCTTTAATTTACAGTCTAATCTCTGTTTCACTTTTACTCAGTCTAATCTCCTGTTTACTTAATGTACTCTTTACTGGTCTAATTCTCTATCTTTACTTACTGACTATCTATTTACTTTACATCTATCTCCGGTTACTTTACAGTTTAATCTCCACGCTCTTTACTGTCTAATCTCCTCTTTAATTTACAGGCTAATCTCCTCTTTAATTTACAGGCTAATCTCTCTTTAATTTACAGTCTAATCTCCTGTTTACTTACAGTCTAATCTCCGCTCCTCTTTACTGTCTGATCTCCTCTTTACTTTACTGACTAATCTCTTTACTTTACAGTCTAATCTCCTGTTTACTTTACAGTTTAATCTCCACCTCTTTACTGTCTATCTCCTCTTTAATTTACAGGCTAATCTCCTCTTTAATTTACAGTCTAATCTCCTCTTTACTTTACAGTCTACTCTCCTCTTCACTTTACTAACTAATCTCCTCTTTACCTTACAGTCTAATTTCCTCTCCTCTTTCCTGTCTAATATCTCTTAATTTACTGACTAAATCTACTCCTACTTCACAGTCTAATCTTCTCTTTCTCTCTTTCCTACTTTACTCACTTTACAATGCTATTTGCACAGTACTGTTTTAATTTGCACATTTCGTGTCTACCTCATCTAATCTTATCTCCTCTTTACTGATTAATCTTCTCTTTACTTTACAGTCTAATCTCCTGTTTACTTTACAGTCTAATCTCCTCTCCTCTTTACTGTCTATCTCCTGTTCACTTTACTAACTAATCTCCTCTTTACTTTACAGTCTAATCTCATTTTTTACTTTACTGACTAATCTTATCTCCTCTGTACTGACTAATCTTCTCTTTACTTTACAATCTAATCTCCTCCTAAATTTACTAACTAATCTCCTGTTAACTTTACAGTCTAATCTTATCTCCTCTTTATTGACTAATCTTCTCTTTAATTTACAGTCTAATCTCCTGTTTACTTTACAGTCTAATCTCCGCTCCTCTTTACTGTCTAATCTCCTCTTTACTTTACTGACTAATCTCTTTACTTTACAGTCTAATCTCCTGTTTACTTTACAGTTTAATCTCCACGCCTCTTTACTGTCTAATCTCCTCTTTAATTTACAGGCTAATCTCCTCTTTAATTTACAGTCTAATCTCCTGTTTACTTACAGTCTAATCTCCGCTCCTCTTTACTGTCTGATCTCCTCTTTACTTTACTGACTAATCTCTTTTGTTGTTTTTTAAATTCTATGTTTTTTTGTAGCCCCGGGGGGTCCTGGAGAAAAGTTATTTCATCTCACTGTGTACTGCATCTGCTATATATGGTTGAAATGACAATAAAGCTCCTTGAACCTTGAACCTTCCCTTCTCTAAATAATCCACTCTTCAGTCAGTCACTGATCTTTGGTGAATGTGTGCAGAGTCATGGTTCTGTCATAGTCCTGATTTTGTTTAAAGCTGATTGACTATTCAAATTTTGGACATTTTGACTAAACTTTGAATAGCTTTAAACTCACTCTGGGATTAAAGAGGACAGTGGACTCTGGGGAGCTTTGTAGATGGTCTTGTTTGGGTAGTGTAAATACAGCAATTGCTAAGAACTGTTCTTCAGGACATTAAGACTTTACCTTTATGACCAAAAATAGATTTTTACTTAGATAAGTTTTATTTAACTTGGGATTGGTAAATTTCTTAAGGCTGCAATTTAATAAAATAAAAATAAACCCTGTTCTATAGTAAGAATTTTGCTCTATTGCGGTTCTACAGGTTCACCATTTCACAGCATTTTACACTCAGTTGTTCATTAGTGATTGTTTATGATTCACTGTCTAATTTTACTAATGTTGTTCCTGGATTATCATTAATTATTTTAATATAGTTTATGTCTAATTTCATGTTGTGATCCAAGGTTAATCCAGGAATCGTCAGTATCAGTAAATTGTTCCAGAATTAATAAATTTTCGGTCTCGGATATTTTTCAGCTTTTACTCAGTTAAAGTTTTTCGGTTTGTTTGTGGACAAAAAAAGATTCAAAAATAAATTGAGGCGGGTTTGATCGACACACACTGATGACATCAGATGGTTATGATTGGTTGATTGAAATGTTAATCGCATCCTACTTGGCTACCTGCTGGGCTATAATCACAAAACATCTTAAATTTAAAAGTAGCTCATAGCTTAAAGGTTTACGAAAAAATCTACAAAATAATGGACTAATCTAAGACTATTTCACAATGATTTTTAGCCTAATTCTTTGTGATTTTTAGCCTAATTCTGTGTGATTTTTAGCCTAATTCTGTGTGATTTTTAGCCTAATTCTGTGTAATTCTGCTTCAATTCAAATCAATTCAATTCAATTCAATTTTATTTGTTTGGCACTTTTTGCAACGGTCATTGTCACAACGCAGCTTGACACAATTAAAGAGACTATAAGATGGGAATAAAACAGAAATCAGTTTGTCCCTGGTGAGCAAGACGGGGGTGACGGTGGCAAGTAAAAACTCCCTGAGACGGAATAGGAAGAAACCTTGAGAGGAACCAGACTCAACAGAGAACCCATCCTCATTTGGGTGAGGTAGAGAGAGAGAGAGAGAGAGTCTTTAGAAGTGGGACGTCCTGGTGATGTAATCATCAACTGGAGGCGGGTCACAGGGAAGGGTCTGACAGGTACGGGTGCAGGGGTGCACAGGGGTTGGACTGGCACTGGCAGCTCCGTTGTGGCTCTATATGTGCATGAGAGACTAAGCTCTAGTGAGAGACTAGAGAGAGAGGAGGGAAGACAAAAAAGAAGTAAACAGTTAAGTGACATTGTAATAACAGTGTATGGAGTGATTAAGTGTATAATGTAGAGTGCATTATTGTAGAACTTGGCTGGGACGCAGTCACTTTACCAGCAAATCAGCCCTGATTATTCTATTCTTTTAATTAAAAAAGTGTTTATATGCAAATCCACTAATTGTTTACGAGCAGCAAACATATACAGTTATATAAGAAGAGTCTGACAATTAGACACTTAGTCTGTATTTTTAAACCTTTATTTGATTGATGGCAACGTAATATATTTTACTCTACAATACTTCTATGAATGAATATCTGACAGAGACTCCTCCCCTATCAGCCAATCACTGTGTGTAGCGTTAGTAGGCATGCTGACATCATCCATATCAATAAGGTCGACCCCGCCCTCACATTTAATTTAGAAACTATTTCTATTCCTTAGTAAAAGTTTGTTTCAGCAGTTTTGTGTAAATGATTTAAGAAAGAAAACGCTTTACTGCTGTTTAGGAGAACTTTTATGGGTAGAAATGTGAATATGGGGCCCGTATTTATTTATATGGGGCCCATAATTATTTTTCCTCCACACTAGTTTTTTTTTAAATATATTTAACATGTAATAGGGGGCAGCATGGTGTCTTAGTGGTTAGCACTGTTGCCTCACAGCAAGGACATGGGTTCAATTTCTGTGTGAAGTTTACATGTTCTCCCTGTGCTTGCGTGTGTTTACTCCGGGTTCTCCGGTTTCCTTCCACTGCTCAAAAACATGTATGTTAGACTGATTGGTGATTCTAAATTGCCCATAGGAGTGAGTGTGAGTGTGGGTGTGGCCCAGTGATGGACTGGCGACCTGTCCAGGGTGTCCCCCTCCTGCCTTTCAACCTTTCAGAGACATATGGGATAGACTCCAGCAGATCCCCGTGACCCCGAGTTAGGGAATAAGCGGGGATAGAATATAGGATGAGGTTTGGGTCGATGTTTGAGGTTGTGTGGTTCGGTATAGACTCGCATCATTACTGAATGCATTATTTAATGGAAGAATGACAAAACAATGGCATATGATTCTTCCTACTCTATAATAAATAAGGGATTCGTCTTTCAAAGCTATTTGAATCACTCTTGAGGTTGAAGTGGCTAATTTATGAAGTCTGACTATGTTACAGTTACAGTACCGTGAAAAAGTATTTATACCTTTGAACATATTCAGATTTTGTCACTTTACAACCACAAACTCAAATGTACTTTATTAAGATTTTATGTAACAGACCAACATAAAGTAGCACCTAATTGTGAAGTGGAACAAAAATGACATAAAAATAAAAATCTAAAGTGTGCTGTGCATTTATATTCCCAGTGAAGAGATGGAAACACACACACACACACACACATGACCTTGAATATCATGACGTAAGGAAGTAAGATAAAAGAAATTCGAGGATGATGAAGGTCTGATTCTGCGCTCTCTACAGGCTCCAGGCATATCACTCTGACAGATAAGATAAGTCCTGCTTCTCCAGACCAATACAAGTAGCGGACATCTACCACCCCAGGTGAGAAAAAGAGCAGATAGACGTATCCATCACTGTGGTGCTTACAGAGCTTCGAATTTGGTTAGAATGTGCTGTTGAGTTATATCCTGTTTCTGCCAAAGTACGATTAATTACACACAGCTCTACTAAAATACAAATAAAAATGGCTTCAAGTCTACATGCCCCGCCCCCTTTTTCTGCGGAAAGTCTGAATTTGCATACAGGATCATGATTGGCTGTTACATTTTATGAATTCATAACACTCGACTTATAATTTATGGTGTAAATAAATGTATTTGTTTTTTTAAAAGGTTTTGCTTTAACCTTTTATTTTTAGAATTTACACACACACACACACACACACACACACACACACACACTTTCCCATAACCCTCTGCTACTGACAAGTATGATATAAAATGGTGTTAAATACAAAATAAAAGTTTATTTTTTTTAATAAAGATAACATTGTGATTGGATTAATTTGAGATAAGTCATGTTTGGCCAGACTAATACAAGTCACCCTTATTATTATAATTATAATTAAAAAACCAACAGAGGGCTTTAATAAACTTCTTTTTTGTACAGACAGTGTAATTCAAAATATTGATTTATTATTGTCGATAAATCATTTTGTAAATCCAAAGGTTCTTACTGGATTGGAGTTTTATGAACATATGAACAGATGTGACTTTCCCTCTCAGTATAATTAACAATGACCCCTGCCACATTAGGAATGGAGGACAGGTTTGTCTTCGCGTCTGCGCTGGCTGTATCACCTGCATCCATCATTTGCTCTGTTTGTTGTTGCTGTTCTGTCAGGATGGAATTCCTTCTTCATTTTTCATTCTTCGATCATATCTCAGATGTTTATGAAACTCATATTTCATTCTAACCAAAAAAAACAAAAAAAAAAAAACAATGCAGGAATTATTATGCAAGAAAAGACAGACAGGTCCTGAAGGAAAATATTGACATCTGTGAGAATCTGTGCCAATCATCTTAGTACTCTGTGATTATTTCCTAAAAGTGAATCAGTGACATACGCGGCGAGATTTAAACAGACAGATGGTCCAGTATCACTATGGCCGCCTGTGCAAAACAGCAACACTGTGTTCATTTCTTTGCTTAGGTAAAAAGTGCTGCTATTCATCTAAATAAATTCTCTGGCTAGAGCTGAAATCTAACTTCACTCAAGTTAAATACTGAAGTTCATGTTAAAAAAAGGACAAGAGAGATTCCAAGTCGTCTTCTTTAATCTGGACTACAAAGGAACCAATACGGGAGGGAATTATAGATCCAGCCAATGGTTATGCTAGGATAACATCAGCTTTATTTCAAAAAATCTCTTTTATGTAGTCTGGCATGACACATTTTTAACAGGCAACAGCTTTATTAGAACATTTTGAGAGACTATTAGCTTGCATGATAATAACTCTGCAGTAACAACAGCTTTATTAAAAACCTATTAGAATTAAAATGCTAGCTAGAACAGGCTACATGGCCATCTGTCAGACATAATCTCTTAAAAATGAGACACCAAAATAATATTGTTGATTGTGTAATTTAAACGGCTTTTTAGGACAGTTTAAATTATAAATTAGTTTGATATTAACAACAGCTTTTCAAAAAAAACAACAACCTTAAAATCTTTCACATGCTAGCTAGAACATTATATGTGTTAGCTTTCATGGTAAGTAATTTTGATTATGTAAACTAGCAAAGCTTTCATAAACAGATTATTAGCAGATTAAAAGATTATTAGCTAGCATAATAGTATCTCTGACTAGCACAAGCTTTTTCAGAAAGCTAGCACATTCGACAGATTAGCCTGCACAACAATCTCTTAAATGTTAGCTAGCAGGTTAAAAATTAATTAATTATGTAAACTAGAAATGCTTTTTATTCAACCATTTGCGAGACTATAAGATGGCATGATAGTGTCTCTGACTAACACAAGCATTCCTAAATACCTTCCAAAAATAATTTACATGCTAGCTAGCAGAATTTACTGTGAGCTAGCACGGTAATCTCTTAAATGATAGCTAGTATTATGATAACTCTGATCATGTTAACTGGCAGAAGCTTTATTAAATCATTTTAGATATTGTTAACTAGCATGATAGTAACTAATACCAGCTGTATAAAACTACACAGTAGTATTATGAAGTTCTGGTTTGTCGTCTTTGATTTCGCCCAATTGGGCCGCTCGAGAGAGACGTTGTCAGTTTGGTTCTTCTCTGAGGAAACATAAGCCCATTGCTCCGGATTTTTACTCTGTTTGATGCTTGAATAATTTTACACGTCTGCTATTAGTTGTTGCATTGTGTCCAGATCCGCACAGGGATTTTTAGAACAGACAATACTCCATCCAAGATCTGTTCACTGTGAATAAGACTGATGCTCTTGGCTAGTTACTACTTCTTTGAGAGTAGGGCTTGGCTTTGTGTATTATTATATCCAATATGCAAACCCACTTTACAAGTCTGAGAAGTGGTATCTTGTCTTGGAGATGCGCCAAATTAGACCAAGCTTGTGCAGATTGGTATAAACCGGAGAAAGGACAAGCTTTTTGCTAGCGTTGAAACCTCTAACTTGCACCTTTCATGTGTTTATTACTGTAATTCTCACAGCTACGGCAGAGAGTTCAAGCTTAACATGCTCTTTTCCTGCCTGCAATGTTTTAGCTACATCGCTTAAGATAAAGGTTGTGTCACTTTGAGAATCTAAGAGAACGTAATTGTAAACAGGTAAACTAAATGAAACTGGATAGCTGCCTCAACACAAATGCGAACAAATCACAAATTGTCTTATTTTAATAAGTTTGTATTGTAAAATCCTTGAATACATAATTGAAAGAATAAATTCACAAGCCATTGGCATTCATAGAAACTGAACTTATGCTAATCGTCTCTTTGCACAAAATAGTGAACAAATAAAACTGTGAAACATATAATATATAAAACTGAAGAAAAAAACAGCTTTGAAAACAAAACTGTGAACTATGCTAAGGTAACTAATAAAACAAGAAAACAGCAACACTTAACCTAAAGACATGTGCATGACCATAACACAGACCACAGACCATGAATCATAACACAGACTATAGACCATGGATCATAACACAGACTATAGACCATGGATCATAACACAGACTATAGACCATAAAGCATCATATAGACCATGGACCATAACACAGACCAGAGGTGTCCAAACTCGGTCCTGGAAGGCCAGTGTCCTGCAGAGTTTAGGGAGAGAGAGAAAGAGAGACGGTTACAATCAAGTCAAGTCTCCATTATTTCTATAGCGTTTTAAACAATAGAGTTTGTCTAAAAGCAGCTTTACAAAATCAGTCCTGCAGAGTTTAACTTTAACTCTAATCAAACACACCTGAACCAAATAATCAAGATCTTGCTAGGTAGACTTTAAACTTACAGGTAGGTGTGTTGAGGCAAGTTGGAGCTAAACTTTGCAGGACACCGACAACAAAGAGCCACTTAGCAAAACAACACAAAGCTAAAGACTGAATGTAAATTGTCTTAGCAACATAAAGTGCATGTGTGCAACCTGGTGCAAACAGTGCAAGACAGACAGTGCAAATAAACAGTACATTAAACCAGACTCTACAGGACAAAGGACAGGACGCTGCACGGAACGCTAAATTAAACAGCCGACCAGATTATGAAAATATGCGAATAGAAATGTGCAATTAAAAAGGCAAGTTTAATGTGCAAACTGCATTTAAAGTGTCCGTGCTTGACAATGTATTTTTGTGTTTACTTGTTGCTGTAAACATCAATTGTATTGAGTATCTGTGTGTGTGTGTGTGTGTGTGTGTGTGTGAGTTCAGGTAGTTTTAGTCAGTTCAGTGTGTTAAGGAGCCTGATGGCTTGAGGAAGCTGTTACACATTCGGGTTGTGAGGGCCCCAATGCTACGGTACTTTTTTCCGGATGGCAGGAGTGTGAAGAGTGTGTGTGAAGGGTGTGTGGGGTCGTCCACAATGGTCTTGGCTTTGCTGATGCAGCGTGTGGTGTAAATGTCCGTTATGGAGAGAAGAGAGACTCCGTTGATCTTCTCAGCTGTTTTCACTATCCTCTGCAGGGTCTTGCAATCCGAAGCGGTGCAGTTCCCAAACCAGGCAGTGATGCAGCTACTCAGGATGCTCCCAATGGTCCCTCTGAAGAACATGGTCAGGATGGGAGGTGGAGGATGGGCTTTCCTCAGCCTTATCAAAAAGTAGAGGCGCTGTTGGGCTTTTTTGCTGATGGAGCTGGTGTTGAGTGACCAGGTGAGGTTCTCCACCAGGTGCTCTTGGAATCTTGACGATCTCTAACGAGGATCCATCGATGTTCAGTGGAGGCTGGTCGCTCTTTGCTCTTCTAAAGTTAACAACTATATTCTTAGTCTTGTTGATGTTGTTGGCTCTACACCAGGTTGTTGGCTGTTTCCACTCCTCTCTGTATGCTGACTTGTCATTTTTGCTGATGAGACCCACCACGGCCGTGTCATCGGTAAACTTGATGATGTGATTTGAGCTGTGCTTTGCTACACAGTCATGAGTCAGCAGTGTGAACCCTGCAGGGCCCCAGTGCTCAGTGTGATGGTGCTGGAGATGCTGCTTTTTATCCGGACTTACTGAGGTCTTTTAGTCAGAAAGTCCAGGATCCAGTTGCAGAGGGAGGTGTTCAGGCCCAGCAGGCTCAGCTTCTCAATAACAGACCATGGACCATAGCATAGATCATAAAATAGACAATGGACCATAACATAGACAATAGGCAACAAAGCAGATTACAAATACACAAACTAATTGGGGTAAATAACCAATCAACCAATGACAAGGCAGGGAGGCTCAAGTATGATAACTTAAATATATTCTGTTATGAACTGAAGGTGTAAGAGTTGATTCAAATTAATGAGCCGATTCAAATTATTTGACTCTTTTCTAAATTATTTGATTCTAAATTATTTGAAAAATAAATAGGTTTTTTTTTCGCTAAAAGGGAAAGGCCCGGGTTTTTGTATCAGACCCGATTGTAGATTAAATGTGTTAGTCTGATAAAATAGAGCACAACAGGTGCTTGGATGCTTTAATAAAGAGTTTAAAATTAATTGTTCTATTTAAATAAATTTGTGTGTATCACTGTTTTTATTTAATATTACCAGGACTGGAATAAAAATTCAATAAGAACAAGTGTAATTAGGTGTGACGGGAGTAAATTAAGGTGGTCATGTGACCCATGTAAAATAAAAAAAATAGTGCTAACTTTACAGTACATATGAGACAAATTTTGTAATCATGTTTAGTTATTTTTATTATTATTTAAATTTACTTTTAAGTTTTATTTCAGACTGACACAGAATCGATTTCGGAAATTCTGTAAAAGTAGAGAAGTAAAAGAACTTCAGCTTCTGTTTTCCCCGAAACACACCCAAACAGGAGAACGGTTCGGAATTCAAACCTCTCCCATTGTGTGGGTGTCATTTGGGCTGCAGAGACAACAACATCGATGCACACACAGACGCACGCGCACACACACACACACACACACACACACACACACACGGCTGATTTAAAAATGCCATTTGCATAAACACACTAGATCAGATAACCAACTCCAGATGTGAGCACAGGATATGATGGAGCCTTGTGGAGAAAAGCCTGGATCTGATTGGCTTTTATCATAAACACACACAGAGATATACAGAAAGAGATGCAGAGAAAAAAGAGAGAGACAGATGAAAAGGGAGAGAAGGACAAAAAGAGACTTAGAGAGAGAAAGAGGCAGACAGACAGATGAAGAGAGAGAGAAAGAGAAAAAGAGATGTAGAGAGTGAGAGAGAGAGAGAGAGAACGAGAGAGAGAGAGAGAGAAAGAGAAAGAGAGAGAGAGACAGACAGACAGATGAAGAGTGAGAGAAAGAGGAAAACAGATGTAGAGAGAGAGAGAGAGAGATAAAAAAAAAAGAGAGACAAAAGAGACACACCAAGAGAGAGAGATGTAGAGAGAGAGAGAGAGAGAGAGAGAGAGAGAGAGAGAGAGAGATAGAGAGAGCTAGAGGAGAGAGAAGAGAGAGAGAGAGAGATGAAAAAAATGAGAAGAGAGAGAGAGATGAGAAGAGATGGAGAGAGATGTAGAGAAGAAAACATGGCAACTGAATTGTGTATTGGTGCTTTAAACCATTTTCATGGTCAGAATTCTTTCGGGCGGGGCTAAAATTAGGGGTAGGGTAGGGGTAGTTGGAGCAACGTGATTAAGATCAGGGTTCGATTACCAGCACCAACAGGTTGCCACCGCTGGGCCCCTGTGCAAGGCCCTTAACCCCCAATCGCTCAGTTGTATAAAAGAGATAAATGTAAGTCACTCTGTATAAGGGTGTCTACCAAATGCTGTAAATGTAAATGCATAATGCCTGTTATAAAGGCCGAGCGCTACCTGCTACCTGGAAGTCAGAAAGAATGTGAGGTTTCTTCCATAAGTACAAGTACAAGTTCTTCCATAAAGATGAAAATTGACATTTTGTTAAATGTTAAATTGTTGTAAAATAAACAATTTATGTTCTATTATATGTGTTTTAAATTCCTTATATATATATAAATGTCACGATTCGGCCCGCCAACCACCTAAGGGCGCCGTCACCACCCGATTATTAGTCTGCCCGGTGCGCTCTCACTAGGACTTCACTTTATAAGCTAGCCAGTTTGTAAACTCATGGCGAGGTATTGTTTTCCCTGCTCTGTTCGGTTTTCGGTTCGTTTCTTACTGTGTCGTCATATAATAAAGCTATTACCTGCACGATGGATCCTACTCAGCCTCCGACTTTACAATATATCTAGGGAATGATGATATATTAACAGAATAATCTTTTAGAAGGGCCTCAGCTATTCATTTAGCCTGGGGCCCCCCTTCATCATGGGTCGCCTCTGCCTTTGCAAGACAGGGTGGCGTCATTACCAGATTTTATTCAGAAGTCTGTGTTTTTATTATTTATGAAAATATGTGATCTCAGATGTGGCAAACGTTTATTTTTTTCCTGAGTTTCCAACACTTATTGGTGAGGCTGTATGAAAAAACTGCAGCAGAAGGTGGAAAACATCTGTTTTTTGTCAAATTGGGTTACAAAAAAAAAAAGGTGTTTTACATTAGTTTTGGACCTCCTGTAGAGACCAGAGCGGAGAGAAAGTGGCAGATGGAGTCCTGCTGAGAGACTACCGAAAAAAAGAATACCTTTATGCTGGAATTTTTTTATCTCTCTGTTTGTCAGGCTTTAATGGAGCGAGCTGCATCGCGAGTGTCATGATGCCCGGCGTATCCTGTCATTCAACAAGCATTAACATCCAACATCCATCTCATTACTGTCATGCTTCCTGCCTCACTGCAGCTCCAGAGGTTCACTCATAAACAATAAACCGTCAAATAGCCGAGGACCTGCAGGGAGACACGGCACAGTCCCGGCAGCAATATTCCTACAGGGAAGTTCATGGCTGAGAGACAACAGAACAAACACAAGGATGTAATCTCTATTGTTTTTACTGCAAACAGATGCTTAAATCCTCATTCAGTCTCTCAGAGTTATAAAGGAGGACTGGAAAAATCCTAACAATTGATCCCATCACTACTGAGATCCAGGTTCCTAGAACAATCACTATTGTTTCCATTTTTCAGGGATAAAATAGGATTTATGGATTTTTCCGTTCTCCCAAAATGATTAAATTTACACTTTTACTGTGAAGCTTTATAATAGGATTATTAACTAAATGTGTGCCACCCTAGAAAATCTGCCATATAGGCAAACGTTAACATTTGCTCCTTTATACACTATGTTTGCTTCTGTATATAAAGGTTTTGGGACACCTGGTCATTACATCCACATGTGTTTTTTTGAACATCGAATTCCAGATGTTTGTCTCACTCTTGTAAAAAATGGTAATGTAAATGCCTTTATTTTGTGACATCTACTTTTTTACAGCACATTGAATTAGTAAGTTGGGGGTGAGAGCGCAGGATCAGCTATGAAACAGCGCCCCTGGAGCAGGAAGGGTTAACGGTCTTGCTTAAGGACCCAACCGTGGCTTGAACCTGGGTGTTTCTGGTCTTCAGATAAACAGCTTTGGCTGGCAGGGCTTGAACTCAAGTCTTCAGATCAGCAGCTTAGATCCTTAACCATTTGAGCCACCACTGTCCCTTGGTGCACTGTTCCTGGAGATACTGCAATACCAAGTCGATGCATGGAGTGGGCTGAGCAAACCCCTTTTCCAACTCCCTGCTCTAAAAATCAGTTTAATATAAAGTCCTCATAGAGAGGATGTACCTGATAAGAACAGATACTACACTCTTCCTCCTATAACAATCTCCACACTTCTGGAAAGCTTTTCCACTAGATTGTGTCATGTGACTGTGGAGACTAATGTTGATGTGAGGAGGTCTGGATTTTAGTCGGGGTACCAAAGGTGTTCAGTTTAAAGGGCTTGAGTCAGAATCAGGACATGAGAGTTCTTCTACTCCAACCAGAACACAGAATGTCTTCATGGAGATCAGGGGTTTTGTGCACAGGGACATTGTCATGCTGGAACAGGGTTTGAGTCTCGTAGTTCCAGTGAAGGACATCATGGAATAATACAACATACAAAGACATTAGGATGATGTGGAAAACACATTTTGTAACCGTTACAGTTTATATTTTGCATTTACAGTTTCTAAATATACACCCACTAATTTGAAATTAGACTGATACCGTGACAGCTGTATATATGTAGATACAGATGTATATATGTAGATACAGCTGTATATATGTAGATACAGATGTTTTATATTTATCGCCTAAAAGAAACGAATTCAAAACAAATTCATAAATTCTATTAAAAATGTAAAAAAATTCCATTGTTTGAACATGGGAAAGTGGTGGCTTATGGTTGAGGTGTTGGACTACCAACCCAAAGATTGTGGGTTTAAAATTCCCAGCTCTACCAAGCCACCACTGCTGGGCCCCTGAGCAAGGCCCTTTAATGCTCAGTTGTCTAAAGGAGATAAATGTAGGTCGCTTTGGATAAGAAGGTCTGCCGAATGCTGTGAATGTATTGTGCAAAATTTGTTTGCAAATTTGCCCATTTGTTGTAATACCCCACAAGACACATGACCAGAACGTCACCAAACACACTTCTCTGTTTCTTATTTTATTCAAAAAAGCAGACATGGGTGACACTCTTGTCTTCCATTTACCAGTGAATATGATCGCAGCAAATTCCTCCTCACCACATTACGGGATTATTTATTGCATTATCCACTTTAGGAAGTGCTTTTTCATCTTCACATGCTACGTTTCCATTAGCCTGTGTTAATGCGCATCGGAAACGAGTGATGGAGATGACGAATATCAAAAACAAACAAACAAAAAACTTTAATTCGCAAAACACATATAAATAAATTTTATGCTTGCTTGAGGCGGTTTCTGACTTTTGCCGAGATAGTAACGAATAGTAACTGTTAAAAAATGGAACTAATTTGCATTTCCGTTGATGGTGTTTTTCCGGTTCCTTTATAACAACATGGCTACTAGTGGTAACGGGATGAGGGATATTTATTATTTGACCGATATTAACTGAACTCTCCATTATGCTTGATTTGTTGTTTATTCCAAATAAATTCTACCGTAGCAAACATTAAACCCACGTGACCCACCGGCTTCTGCTCCATTATGCTTTCTTTGTTTTTATTTACTGTTGGTTGCTAGGTTACCAATACCGCCGTTAGCCGCTTGAACAACTTGATGGAAACATACCAAATTTTTACAAATTTGAAAAAGATTTCAGGAAGGAAGTTTTCACGTTAGGAAGGAAACCTGGCTAGCGTTGAATGATCATTTTGACATATATGAAGATTTGTCGGCGTCTTTAACTGCAATTAAGTAGATGATCAGATTAGAGTTTGACCTTAACACTGCATGTGTTTTTTAAAAATATTTTTTGGCCATTTTGACTTTATTAACAGGACAAGAAGAGACAAAACGGAAAAGAGAGAGGGGGTGGGACCGGAAAGGACCCCAGGTAGAATCGAGCTCGGGTTGCTGGAGTGCATTTGTGTGCCAGTGCCTTAACCCACTACACCGCAGTGCCAGCCAGTAATACATCTGTTTGCTAAACGATTGTAAATGAGGCCTGGTGAACTATACAGGATCAGTGATCTCCTCTGGTGTAGGTTACGCTGTACGCTGTCAGTCAGACAGATGAAGTCAGACAGATGAAGTCAGACAGATAAAAAAGTGTGGGATTCTTTTTTTCATTATTCTGCAGAGTGCAGATCAAAGGTGCAGTGCTGAAGCGAAGAGGCTTCACCTTACTGTTCAATAAAAAAACAAATCCTCAGTCTCCTTCAGCTCAGATCTGCAGTAACGGTGTCCAGAGAGAGAGAGAGAGAGAGAGAGAGAGAGAGAGAGAGAGAGAGAGAGAGAGAGAGAGAGAGAGAGAGAGAGAGAGAAAGGGGGGGGCAAACAGAAAGAAAGACAGACAGAGACAAAAAGGGGAAGAGAGAGAGATATATATCTTATTATTATTAGTTTGTATCTTGTTATATTTTCTGCTGTTCATATTGCTCTTTATTTTTTTTTCAAAGTCAAAAAAGGCTTTAATGGCATGTCCATATTTACAGTTACAGCACAAAGAGACAAAGAGACAAAGAGACAAATTAAAAAGAAAAATATACAGATAAAAAGACAGTAGTGAAATAAATAGAGGTACATGGGACAAACACGGCTGTGTGTGTGTGTGTGTGTGTGTGTGTGTGTGTGTGTGTGTGTGTGTGGTGTGTGTGTGTTACTGACTGTCCTGAGTGTGTGACAAGCGGAGACATTCTGCCCTGCTAAGACACAACTCTCCTTCTTTTGCCCCAGTAGGAGGGGCAGTTTGTGAGTGTGGGGTAGGTTGATGAACTGGAAAAAAAGAAAGAAAAGTGCAGCTCTGATCTATAGGGAGCCATGATGCCTTGTAGCGTCCGGTCTCTATAGTCAGTGTATGTGTGTGTGTGTGTGTGTATAGCGTCCGGTCTCTATAGTTAGTGTGTGAGCGCTGAGTCTGTAGCGTGTCAGTGTGTGTGTGTGTGTAGCGTCCGGTCTCCATAGTCAGTGTGTAAGAGCTGAGTCTGTAGCATCTCAGTGTGTGTGTGTGTGTGTGTGTGTGTGTGTGTGTTTGGGATCAGTCACTGTTTTCAGGTAATTCGTTAAAGTGTAACTGTTAGAGCCCGATAGCACTGCATTTTACTGCTTGTGCTTGTGTGTGTGTTCCAGTGTGTGATGTAGTTGTGTTTTTTGTGTTTATTCTGTTAATAATTCGACTGTGTCTGCTTTAGCAACAGTGTAATTTATTTACATTCATGCCAATAAAACACTTCTGAATCTGAATCTGAAAGAGAGAGAGAGAGAGAGAGAGACACACTGTTGGGCCCCTGAGCAAGGCCCTTAACCCCTAATTGCATAGTTGTATAAATGAGATAAATGTAAGTCTCTGGATAAGGACGTCTGCCAAATGCTGTAAATGTAAATGGGAAGAGAGAGACAGAAAGAGAGGGGAAGAAATAGAGACAGAGAGAGACAGGAAGAGAGAGAGAGACAGTGAGAAAGAAGGAGAGAGACGTAGAGAGAAAGAGAGAGAAAGACAGAGAGAGAAAGATGTTCGAGAGGGAGAAAGAGAGAGAAAGACGAGACAAGCAGAGAGAGAGAGACAGAGAGACAGAGAGATAGATGCTGGATTGCTGGACTACAGGCAGTTATGATGAGAAGTCTTATTTTCCTCCGGGCAGAACCGAACCACGGAACTCTCCACTTTTAATATCCTCTATAATCTGTAGCCTGTCAAAAGGCCAGCTCGTATATTTGCACTGATAGGCTACACAAAAGAAGTGTGTGTGTGAGAGAGAGAGAGAGAGAGAGAGAGAGAGAGAGAGAGAGTGAGTGAGAGGTAGTGTAAGGGTCTTAAATTGAATTTAAAAGTAAATCCAGGTGTCTGATCTCCTCAGTGTCTCTCTTGCCGTAGGAATCATTTGGCTCTTACACACCAGCTATGAAATTTTTAAGACCTGTGATGAATAATTGAGGAAGATCATTTTAAAAGCAGCTGCAGGATATGAATCCAGACCTGCTGCACCTCTTCACTGTCCTCCATCGTCCTCCAGCCGTTAACTTTCTTTCAGCCTGCTTCTCTGCTACCAGGGTTTTTATCTGCAACAGCATCAAATCCTCCGATATACAAAAGTTAATATAAAATAAAACCCAAATGACTTTTAATTCACACGAGCGACTCATTTATTTATTTACAATAAAACATAGATAACATAAATGTTTAAACTGAGAAATGTTACACTTTTATGCAAAAAAATGCGCTCAAATTTGATGCCTGCTACAGGTCTCAGTATAATTAACACAGGGGGCAACAAAGGGTTTAATCCAGGCAGTACGTATGGTGTCATCTTTCATTAACAGCATTTGGCAGACGTCCTTATCCAGACAGACTTACATTAATCGCTTTTATACAACTGAGCAATTGGGGGTTAAGGGCCTCGCTCAGGGGCCAAACAGTGCAGAGGCGTAGCTAGGGGTTTTCAGTGCCCGGATTAGATGAATCGCTTTTATACAACTGAGCAATTGGGGGTTAAGGGCCTCGCTCAGGGGCCAAACAGTGCAGAGGCGTAGCTAGGGGTTTTCAGTGCCCGGAAATGAAGTCAGTTTTGCCCCCTCATGACAAAATGTGAGTCATCATGCTTTTTTCTGGAAATTTCTAGAGTTTTAGAACATGAAAACCTGCATTTTTCGGCATATTTTTAGGGGATGAAGAAGATAAAAAAAAAAAAGATGAAATTTATTCGTAATTATGTAACATCAATGTGGCACCACCAGATGCTGTGCAGAGGACAGATGTCCCCTCCCTGACCCCCTAGCTACACCACTGCAGCAATGGCAACTAGGTGGTGCTGGGAATCTAACCCCGATCTTCCAATTAGCAGTCTGAGGGTCTGAGGCCTTAACCACTAAGCTACCACTTCCCACCTTGCCCTTCCCTGTTCCAACATTTTTAAGCTCCACTTCCCACCTTTCACATTCTTGCTCAATAATTAGTCTATAAAATGAAAACGTTTTAAAACCACCAAACTGATTTCAAATCTTATACACCAATTTTTACCCACACAATCGTATTTATCTACCTAATCTGGACGGGAACCTGTCCAATCTGGTAACTCTGGCTAAAGGCGTATCCTGTCTGCGTGAACAGCATGCACAGGGGTACGAGAATAAATTTGTTGACAGGCAGGTGGGAAAGCCTATCATAATGTTCGGGCCAAATATTTTGATTGGACGAAGGTTTTTTTTGGTCCTACGCCTTCCACAGTATATATAAATACATATAAATAAATTTAAACCACTTAACAGAAGGAGCGCTATTGAGATGTGAAGAGACTCTTAACCAGCAGAACAAAAAAATGCTTTTGAACCACAGAATCGCGCGCGCACACACACACACACACACACACACACACACGAACCCATCTGTGCCATCCAGCTGAGCGGCAACTGAAGCCTCCTTTTTGATGGACACTGAGACACATGGCTGAAAGATGTGCCAGATTGAAGTGCCTCAACCCCCCCCCCCCCCACACACACTCCGTAGTGACAGAACAGGGCTAATTCAGACAGCCTCAACAGCTTCTACACACAACAGATGTCCTATGCTGAGCTTGCCAAGACTGGCCTTTCAGTTTTACCCTCAGCAACCAGATCCCTCCCACCAACCCCACCCCAGCCCTCCAACAGGGTTTTTTTCCTCCACCTTTCACTCATTTAGTTACCTGGATCCTCTGGAACCATATAAAAGACACTCACACAGACACTCACACTGTTAAACTTGATATTTAGAAATGCGAAGTGATTCACAGTTCGAGTAATTCGGTTATTTATTGGTTTGGATAGAAAAGCAAACTTTCAGGAAGTTTCTGTCGGTGTTCAGGGGAGAAGATAAACCGTAGTAAGTGTCGCGGGCAGAAGGACAAGACATCCTGCCAGAGTGTTAAAGCGTAAAACACTCAGAAAACACTCCGGGGAGACTAGGAAAGGTCTTTGGTTCTTTATATATTTTTTGCATTTATCAGAATCTCCATATCTGGGGTTGTGTTATAATTTATTAATTATTCATCTTTACTCCAGAGATGTGTGATTACTTCCCTTTGAATATTTCTGGTATTTGGCACATGCCCTTATCCAGAGCAACTCACATTTATTTCTGTTTTTCTTATCTGTCTGATCCGTTGTGGGTTAATCGCCTTGCTCAGGGGCCCAACAGTAAGTGGTGTGGTGTAAGTGGGAATCGGTGGCTTGGTGGTTAAGGTATTGGACTGCTAACAGAAGGACCAGGGGTCAATTCGCAGCACCACCAAAATACAACTAAGCAATTGGGGGTTAAAGGGTCAACAGTGGTCTCTTGGTGGTGCTGGCAATCAAACCCCTGGTCTTTCTGGTAGCCCTGGATAAGAGCGTCTATCAAATGCTGGAACATTTGAACATTTAACATCTTCTAAACAGCAGTCCAACAACTGAGCTACCACTTAATTAATGACTTACATTTATCTTATTAACACAACTGAGCAGCTGGCGGTTAAGAGCCCATGACCATGCTGCATATTAATGAACGTAAACTTTATAAATCCTGCCTATTTGCTTATTGCCCATGAGATCCGACCCTTACTATCAAATAATTCACTGGTATTCAGTTACAGCCCCAATTTTTATAATGTTAGGAAATGCTCCACTGAGACTTTTTTTCATCTGGAAGATTCCTCTATACAACTTAACTGCCAAGTCTATTTCCAAGAAACCTCAGAGAAGCCCATGATGACAAGAGAGCTTCCAGCAGTTCAACATAACATTTCACATTGTTGTAAAAACAGAAAGAAACAGAGACAGATTTAGAACAATGTGCGGAACATGATTTTGAAGAAAGAAATGACTTGATTTCTGTCCAGTGTTAGTGTCCTGACTTCGCCCTCCAACCACCAGAGGGCGCCATCACCGGAATACTAGCCAGCTCCCCCTCACTTCCTGTGTCACTTCCTGTTGGCTAGCCATATAAACTAGCTTAGTTTGCTATCTCCTTGTGAAGTATTGTTCCGTTAAATACTTATGTTTACTCTGTTTCTCTGTTTCTGGTGTTTTGATATATTCTCTGTTTTTTGGTTTCTCGACTTCGTCTTGTGATTTGGATTTGTTCGCTTGGATTACTACCGACTTCCGGGTACCGACTTTTGCCTGTTTTTGACTACTCTTTTAAACTACCCTGTGTTCCACCATAAACCAGTAGTCTGCAACATGGATTCGACCCCATCTGGTTCCTCACAGTTAGAAAGAGTAAAGTGATGGTTATAAGTCGGATCAGCTATCAAGATTATCTTTAAAATTATATAAAAGTCAATTTAAAAAACACAAAGCATATTTAAAAGGTAATAATTCAAATTATGCAAAGGTCGACTGATTATCGCCCTGACCGATTATTGGCACTTATACAGAGTCGTTTATATGATTATCGGTATCGGTCTTTTTCAAACCTAATTTGCAGATAAAAAAAAATTTTAAAACATGGTATTTTGGCTCTAATGAGCATCCCTCAGTCCATAGTGAGCACAGCTTTAGTGACTATTTACATTTACAGCATTTGGTAGACGTCCTTATCCAGATCGACCTACATCTCTTTTATACAACTGAGCAATTGGGAGTTAGGGGCCTCGCTCAAGTGCCCACAGTGGTGGCTTGGTGGTGCTCGGAATCGAACCCCGGTCTTTCTGCTATCAGTCCAACACTTCCCCTTTGTCTGCAATTCACTAATTGTTACATTTTATTATCCTATTAAATGTTAGCGTACTATTACATTTATTTTTAAGTTTTTTTAAACTTGTTTACAGAATGCTGCTGGGTGCTCCCTGCACATTTTATGTTATTATTGTTGTTTATTTATTGTTATTAACAACAGTTCTCAAAATAAAATATGCTTTTAAAATAATTTTAAGTTTTGGTCAGAGCTGGTGTTTTTTTTTTTGGTTACACCAGACATAATTATCGGTTCAAAGTATCGGAGTACTTGATCTGTAATCATCGATATCAGTCCCTGATATCGTCCCTGAAAACCACATATCGGTCAAACCCTAAAACATGCATCACATTAGAACATACTTATATATGTTATGGTAAGCTTATACTACATATAATTTATGGTAAGCTACTCTGCATAGTTTATTATTTTTCCCTATGTGTTGTGCAGTAATGGTCTAGTATCCTGCTCTTTGTTCAAAGATCTCCTTCATATGTGTTTTTCTGCCAGGTTCTCCGGCTTCTTGTCAGCTCTCAAAGGGAGATTGCGAGTGAATCTTCATCACCTCTAGTTGTAAAATTGAGTTTAAATATGTGAGGTCACGGACTGGCAACTTGTTTCCAGCAGTGTTGTGCGGTTGGTGATGTGAGGTTGGTGGCAGGTCAGGCACTAAATATTTCAGCTTCAGATTTATATAATCGAGTAGTTGAACATTTTGGTTACAAAACACATTGATTACTGGTTATGTTTTATATCTCAGCAGCATTCGTGTAGGTAAGATACAGAGTTGCTCAAGGACAAACATTTCAGAGAAATCAAATTCATAATTCATGTTCTATTCATGCTTTATTTACTTGTTTATTACCTTTTGCTTTGAGTTGAAGCTTTTATATAAAATCTACCAATTTTGCAGTCAGAGCCAAAATTAGAATAATCAGACTGCAGCAGTGCACGTAGGTTTCTGTAGCTAGCATATCAGTAGTGTTAGCCCCAAACGTCACGCCCACAGACCTCTGGCTAAACCTCTGATGCAGACAGCACGCTTAGCTGAAAACTTCAGAAGTTTCAAGGTCTTGCTCTGATTGGTTGGAGTATACACGGTTTTCGGTAGACGTGTGTGCCGCGTTGTTTAACGGTCCACCTGGAAACAACCCAATGTCTGATCAGAAATGTAAGCTGGCAATTAGCATTAATCAAGATCGATTAAATGCTGGATTCTTAAAAAAAAATGTGAGGTTCGTGATCTAGAAAATTCAAGTGTTTTGCTTAGGGTACCTATCGACGTCCCTAAACATGATCCTGCTGCTTGAAATGAAACATCATTGGCTGCTTTACCAGTCAGTCGTAGGTCTTCTTGGGCGGGCCTTAGCTATTTAAAGTGGCCAAGGTTCCCAGAACTGCAGTTTGAACGTTGACTAGCATATCAGCGCTTGCTGACTCTGTCGAGAAGAAGAAGAGCTCAACAGAAAATCAATAAACCCATGTGCTCGCTGTCGCCACCTTCATCTAGGCAGAGGTACTGACTGCCAGACGTTGAGCTTTTTTAGGTCCAGTTTATTTCAGATCAGCGAGACTAAAAATGTTACAAACATACATGAAATAAATGAGCTTTTCCCGGCTTACATCACATCTCTTCCATCGTATTTAACAGGGGAAATGAGAATTCGTCAATTTTGACTATATAAATGAATAACGTGATGGAAATAAAAGTTATAGCACGAGTGGATCAGTGGATAAGTGTGTGTATATTTCTTTTATTTCAGTATTATTTGGTTTTTACTTTCTCCTCTGCCTCTTCCTTGACCGCAGACCCCCGATTAACCAGCTTATAAAAAAGATCCGATTTAAGCACCATTGTCAAATCCCACAGCATTTTTCCCACAGGTCTTTTTCCCTGTTATTTGAAGCAATTTTTGCTTGAGTGAAATGTTGTAGTGATCCTTCAGTCCCACAACTGCAGTAGACCGGTCAATGATAAATTACACTTTTTACACTCCTCTTCTCCTCATCCACAGCTGTCTGCTAGACTCGGCTCGAAATCTCGAAAGATATTCAGTGTTTTTCAACAGACAAGTAAAGTATTCTTGAATGTATTCCTATAAAGCATTCACACAGCTTAATAAACCAATTACATTACCATTTGCGGCATTTGGCAGACGCCCTCATCCAGAGCGACTTACATTCCTTCTTTATTTATACAATTTAGCAATCAGAAATTAGGGGCCTTGCTCAGAGGCCCCAGCAGTGGTAACTTGGTTGTACGAGGAATTAAACCCACAGTCTTCCTGTTTGCAGTCCAACACGTTAATCATTAGGTTACCACCTTCCCACAATTAAATACATTTTATAATCAATCAACAATAAATTAAAATCAGATTGACTGTTAAAGGGTCCATCGGATGCGACTCTATTTTCCAAGTTGTTTGCACTGAAATGTGTGTTGGTGGTGTGTGTACACAACCACCCTATAATGATAAAGATCCACCCAGTGTTTAATTTTTATTCTCATTAAATTATTTCCTCTTTCCTAAATTAGGTGGGTTTCAGATGTTTCTGTGATGTCACATGGACCAAGGCTGAGACCAAGATTACTGATTGACCCTGCTGTTTTATTATAGACCCGTCCTGAGCAGTGTTGCCAGATTGGGCAGACTGTCCACCAGTTGGGCTTCTTTTGATCACAACAGACTGAAAAAAATGCACTGGGCAGGTTGATATTATTTAGCCAAAATTTAGCAGCTATTTAATAAAAGTGCGTTGCATGTCAAGGGTCCATTTTTGGGCACCAACATTGTTTTTCTTATTCTTACATAGAATTGTATAAAATAGCTGTATTTTTAGTAGATGTACAATATATAGTATAATATAATGTAGTTTTGTCTATATGTATGTGATGGTTGTATAGTGTGATGGTTGTATAGTGTGATGGTTGTATAGTGTGATGGTTGTATAGTGTGATGGTTTTATAGTGCGATGGTTGTATAGTATGATGGTTGTAGAGTGTGATGGCTGTAAAGTGTCATGTTGTATAGCGTGATAGTTGTATAGTGTGATGTAGAGTTTGATAGTTGTAGAGTTTGATGGTTGTAGATTGTGATGTTGTATAGTGTGATGTTGTATAGTGTGATGGTTGTAGAGTCTGATGGTTGTAGAGGCTGATGGTTATATAGTGTAATGGTTGTAAAGTGTGATGGTTGCAGAGTTTGATGATTGTATAGACTGATGGTTGTAGAGTGTGATGGTTGTAGAGTGTGATGGTTGTATATAGTCCTGATGGTTTGTAGAGTGTGTGATGGTTGAAGAGTTTGATGGTTGTAAAGTGTGATGGTTGTAGAGTGTGATGTTGTAGAGTGTGATGGTTGTAGAGTGTGATGGTTGTAGAGTGTGATGGTTGTAGAGTGTGATGGTTGTAGAGTCCGATGGTTGTAGAGTCCGATGGTTGTAGAGTCCGATGGTTGTAGAGTCCGATGGTTGTAGAGTCCGATGGTTGTAGAGTCCGATGGTTATATAGTATAATGGTTGTAGATTGTAAGATTGTAATAAGTGAAGTCTGTACTGGTTTCAGAGTGCAATAATCATCAAGAGCACCAAATTCCTTGCTGTTCATCTGGTGGAGAACTTCATCTGGTCACTTAACAGCAGAAGAAATACCAGCAGCATCTTTCCTTTCTTCAAAGTCTGAGGAAAGCCCATCTTCCACCCCTATCCTGACCATGTTCTATTGCAGGACCATCAAGAGCATCCTAAGCAGCTGCATTACTGTTTAGATTGTAAGACCTGCAGAGATTACTGAGGAAAGCTGAGAATATCAAGCGAACATCTCGAACATCTACACCTCAAATCCAACAGCTTTGTGGATGACCCCGCCCCAAACCCTGTTGTTTTGTATAGTTCTGTGTTGTTTTATGTAATACTGCGATCCTTGAGAGACGCTATCTGCTATGTACTGTATAGCTAAAAAGGCAATAAAAACTTCATGACCTGATTGTAGGCTGGTGGTTGTATAGTTTGGTGTAATAGTGTGATTGTTGTAGTGCTGTACCAGGGTAGTGTGTGAAGGTTGTAGAGTATAATGGATGTAGTGTGTGATTTAAAGTTCACTTTTCTACATAGTTAGATTTTGTTTAAACTTTTAATACTGAAAGTTGCTTTTTGCTCCACCAATTCTCCCTGTACTTGTGTGTGTGTGTGTGTGTGTGTCTGTTTTCAGTTTACCCTCCCCTAACATAAGGTTTCCTGACACATCATTTTCTGCTCTTGGTACAGGGGGTCAGGAAGTGAAAGTGGTCGTCCTGCACACACTCCTCTGTGACTTTTATCTCACACCTGGTCTGAGCTTAGGACTGTTTGCTGTTCACATGTGTTGGACAGACATTTCTGGATCTGATCACTATAGTAATGATTCAAACCTAATGTGAAGTCGGTTGTGCTGATTGCCTGTGGTATTCATTTCAGAAAATGAAAAATAGAACAAGAGAGTGTGTTAAGACTGAAGGAAAGGGGTAAAACTTCTAATGAAGTGTTTTTAGAGCAGTGGTGAAAGCTGAGCTGAGAGGTGTAAAGCACAGAAAATGGTCGGCTGGAGTTAAGATGAATAACTGTAAAAAAGAGAAAGAAACTGATTATGGTTTTAGAAACGGTTGCAATGTCACTGCTCTACCATCGGTTATTAATTAAAATAAAAATCTACAGGATTTGGCAGACACCTCTACCCAGAGTCTTATTTATGCAACTGAGTCATTATAAATCTCTTTATTTGTCACCAGAGGTGGGTAGCATAGCCAAGAATGTGTCCTAACTACTTGAACAACTTATAAAAGTAATGACTCGAGTAAAAATATGGTTGTTTAGTGCAATAGTTGTATAGTGTGGTGTTTATTGAGTGTGATGGTTTATAGTGTGATGGTTTATAGTGTGATGGTTGTTTAGTGTGATGGTTGTTTAGTGTAATAGTTTTAGTGTGATGGTTGTTGTAGCATGTGATGGTTGTAGAGTGTGATGGTTGTAGAGTATGATGGTTGTAGAGTATGATGGTTGTAGAGTGTGATGGTTATATATTGCGATGGTTGTAGAGTATAATGGTTGTTTAGTGTATTGGTTTAGTGTATTGGTTTAGTGTGGTGGTTGTTTATAGTGGGATATAGTGTGATGGTTTTATAGTGTGATGGTTGTAGAATGTGATGGTTGTAGAGTGTGATGGTTGTAGAGTGTGATGATTGTAGAATGTGATGGTTGTTTGGTGTAATAGATTAGTGTGATGGTTGTGAAATGTGATGGTTATATAGTGTGATGGTTATATAGTGTGATGGTTGTTTGGTGTAATAGATTAGTGTGATGGTTGTGATGGTGAATGTGTGATGGTTATATAGTGTGATGATTATATAGTGTGATGGTTTATAGTGTTATGGTTGTAGATTGTAATGGTTGTTTAGTGTAATAGTTTAGTGTGGTGGTTTATATAGTGGTATAGTTGTAAAAAGAGTAATTGTCAAGACTCAGTCAGGCTTTTCGGCGTAAATGTTGGTGGGGAAGTGGTGGATCAGTGGTTAAGGTGTTGGACTAATACCCAGAAAGACCAGGATTCGATTCAAAGCAACTCCAAGTCACCACTGCTGGGTTCATGAGCAAGTTCCTAAACCCCCATATGCTCAGTTGGAGAAATGAGATAAATGTAAGTTGCTCTGGATAAGGACATCTGCCGTAAATGTGGGGAAGTGGTGGCTCATGGTTAAGGTGTTGGATTACCAACCCAAAGGTTGTGGGTTCGATTCCCAGCTCCACCAACTCACCACTGTTGGGCCCCTGAGCAAGGCCCTTAACCCCCAATTGCTTAGTTGTATAAATGAGATAATGTAAGTCGCTCTGGATAAGAACGTCTGCCAAATGCTGCAAATGTAAACATGGTCCATGGTCAGGATCTGTAAGATTAGTTTTATGTTGTTGTTTTTTCATTTTCTTTAATTTGTTTGTCTTTTTATTTGTAATTTCTTCAATAATACTGCATTTGCTGGAATGATGAAATTCCTCCAGTAGTGAGTTATTAGTTACTTTAGATCTGATTGCATGAAGACAAAATCTTAAAACTCAGATACTCAGTTATTAAACTAAATAAAATACATGTAAAAAAAGATGAAAAGAAGTAAATGTGTGAGATTTTATAGTAACTTACAGTCAGTGGTGGGCCGTCAGGGTCAGTCAGTCCTTCTCTGCTGCCAGAATCACTGACCTACATTTACAACCTAAATTCTTATATTTGTTTCATTAAATTGTATCAATTTATTCCAACAGTTTATTCTCTTCATTTCGTAGTATTTTCCCGTCCTCTGATTGGTTGATCATAGTAAATTCTTACAGCTTAGCACAGACTAGTGGAACCCATCTGTACAGTTGAATAAGAATTTTTACGCCCACAATGGCTGACGGAGGAGAAATTAACTTGATCTCGGACAAACTTATAGATATGATTTTAAGGTGGATTTTTCCGGAAAAGTTGTAGATGTTTAGAAAAGTTCGGTATCCTAAAGATAACTAGCTTGAAAGAGTTTATTCCCCACTTCCAGACCAGCGCTGCTGACCGGTAACACTGACTTACCGCCTTAAAATGTCTGATATATTTTATTGATATCTGCAATGTTTTTGTGATGTTATATTAATATTAAGATAAATATTGATTCTGAACTGCTCCAGATGTTGTATGTGGTACAGTTGTGGTTGTAGTGTAGAGGTTTGGAGTTTTGTCAATGGGTTTCTTGCTTTATTTGGTTTTCTTTTATAAATGTTTTTTTTTTTTTATCCTCTATTGTGTGGTTGTTTATTATTGAGGATTTCTATAATTGTAATGTGATAGTGGTGGTATTAAGAGGTGTATAAGTCAGGGTAATTCCACACTGAAGATACCAATTGAAATAAGTTACTCATACTGCCAAATGCTAGAAATGTAAATGTTGTAGTTCATAATGAGAATTGATCCCCTGAACTAAATTTGATCCAATAATTAAATCCTGTGATTTGCTTTAGGAACTAATTTCAGGTTTGCTGTTAATGCCAGGAAAATTAATCAAATAATCTTGATCAGGTTAGAACTCGAACAGCACCTCGGTCACAAGGCCAATATTTTTGATCGATGGATCACACAATGATAAAAAACTTAATTTCCATCTGCACCAGGTTACATTTTGAGTTCCAGGATCTGATATAGAATGAAAAAAGGTCATACCATGACTGCACGAAACAAAACAAAGCTGATTTAATATTATAGAATTGGAATATCACTGTTCCAAAACATGATTCATGTTATAAGTATAAAACATGGCCAGGTAGCTATTAGTAGTCATTTATTCGAGATGTATTTTCCATCTGCGTAATGTTTTCAGGGTGTTGTCTAGATCCCGTGTTGTGCTGTACAACTAGCACGTAGCCTGAGGGCAAAATCACATCATCATCGCTCTCATCATCAAGCTGCCAGATCCAGGCATCCAGAACCTTACAGTGCATCCCGTCACCATGGACACGCTCAATTTGTGTCACCTTTAGCAGAGACAAAAACAGTTCAAACACACACCAGCGCTTGTTAACGCACCGTGGACTAACCTTAGACCTATAAAAGCACGGCCAGAGAAAGTTCTGGAGGACCTAATGCAGAAAATCAGGCTCTGAGTTGTTTTTCCTGATGAGTGAGGTTTCTAAATGTGGTTTGACATGTCTAGGGGAATAAAATAGTACCGTCAAGCTATATATATATATATATCTTATGCAAAAGTTTAGGCACCCCTTGATAAATAACAGATTTTGGTGATTTTCTAATTGAAAAGATGTTAAGCACACAGTCTCTCTTGGAAATGGAAAAAATTTCAGCAAACATTGATGCATAGTTACTTTTTATGCCATAAATTGAACAAAAATAAAAAATAAAAACATGTTTATGGCACTGTGCAAAAGTTTGGGCACCCTAAGAGTTCCAGAGTCTCAGATTCTTTTTACAAGGTTTCAGACCTTAATTAGCTTGTTAGATCTGATGCATGGCAACAGCTGTCATTAGTAAATGCCGATTTCAAAGCTTTACAAATACTTTGACTCTTCAAACCTTGTGCACACACTTGCGGACACTCAACAACCACGGGTTCCTCTAAGCAGCTGTGTAAGACTCTGAAAATGAAAGTTATTGATGCCCACAATGCAGGAGAAGGCTACAAGAAGATAGCAAAGCGTTGTCAGCTTGCAGTTTCCACAGTGAGAAATGAGAAATAATGTATATATTATAATATATATATATATATAATATATATATATATCTATATATAATATATATATATATATATATATATATATATATATATATATATATATATATATAGATAGATAGATAGATAGATACACAAAAAATTATACATATAAATATTTGTTTATTTATTTTTTTGTAGTGTTATATACGTGTGTCCTTGTATTTTTATTTACATTTCCGGCATTTATCCAGAGCATCTTACAGCAATGCAGTTGAGGTTTAAGGGACTTGCCCAAGGGCCCAGCAGTGGCAGCTTGGTTGTGCTGGAAAATTTTAAATCCATGGTCTCCCAATCAGCAGTCCGACACCTTAACTACTAAGCCTCTCTGATGGTATGGGGTATATAAGTGCATACGGTTTGGGCAGCTTGCATGTTTCAGAAGAGACTATAAATGCTAACAGGTATATAAAGGTTTTAGAGAAACATATGCTCCAACACTTTAACCACTGAGCTACCAGTTTCCACCGTTTACTGACTTTAATTACTTATTGTTTATTTAAAATCCAGTTATTTCCCTCACGTGTGTGTGTGTGTGTGTGTGTGTGTGTGTGCATAGATTCTGGTTACTGTTGGTCAGTTACAGTTGGTGTGCTGTCTTTTCTTTTTTACTCCAGCTAAAAAGAAGTCTTGTTTGTTTTCATGTCTTGTGTGGACAGATGGTGCAGCGAGAAACTCGGTGTCCCAGCCTACTGGCCTCTTTTTCCTGCCACACTCATCTCCTTTCTTTCCCCTTTTCCTTCTATCCCTCATTTCCTATACACACCCACCTCAGAAAAAAAAAATCACTGGTTTATTTGGGATGTATGCCTGAAATAGCAGACACAGCAAACTTTCATTATTTTGTGGTTAGCACACACACACACACACACACACACACACTCCACAACTAATACCCGTCCGCTTTACATAACAGGAAGCCAGAATTGTTAATAAAAGTTTTAAGGAATCATAAATATTCGAACACTGGACTAGACTTAGACTAGACACTAGACTTTTTTTTTATAAAATGTCTATTTAATTAAAATTGTCTTTTAAAGAAATGTTGTAGCAGAGGCAGGAAGTCAAATATCTCCTAGCAGGGCTGTCATAAAACGTTTCTACGTTTCAGTTATAATTGATCTTTTAAAAAATATAAATGGCACTGTAATAATGAGTATATAAAGTTTATATTAATGGTGTCCAAACTCAGTCCTGAAACGTTGGTGTCCTGCAGAGTTTAGCTCCAACTTGCCCTTTTAGTACAATTGAGAATGAAAAAAAGATGTTTTATTAAGTATTCATCCATTTATTTTCTATACCCGCTTATTCCCTAATTGGGGGTCACAGGGATCTGCTGGAGTCTATCCCAGCCGTCTCTGAAAGGGCAAAAGGCAGCAGGGGGACGCCCTTGACAGGTTACCGGTCCGTCTCAGGGCCACTATTAAGTATATTGGAGAAAACTAGTGTTAAATCTGCAATCAACTTATAATCTTTGCTAATTTATAAGTTGTTCAAAAGGTCCTAGTCACAACTCTGTTTAGATATAAACCAATTAACAGGACATTTTCTATAAAATCATCTGAGATTAAGATTAGGTCCCTCTTGAGTCGGGTTTCACTCGAGGTTTCTTCCTGATATCATCCCAGGGAGTTTTTCCTTGCAACCGTTGCTGCAGGCCTGCTCACTAAGGATTAGGGGGAACTGCTAAGGGGTGAGGAACAGGACATTTCTAAGGGTCTGTGCACTTCGGGGGTCCCCAGTGGTCTGTTTTAATAATAATAACATTGAGGGCAATCAAGTCATCCTGTCTTGCAATTTTACCACCTGCTCACTGGATCTAATCTCCCACCACTTTTAATCCTGGGGTAATCATTAATAATCAATTATCCTTTTCCTTTCCTTACATGTTGCTAACTTGACACAATCCTACAACTCAGGTGACTCAGTTCTAAACGGCGCTACGGCTGCTGATTGATGATTTAGAATAATCTTTGGATGCCTCAGTATCCTCGCAGAGTTGCCTTTTTCTCACTGAAGGTCTACCAGTGTTAGCACAATCCCTAAATGCCTCAGGGTCCTCACAGGTTTGGCCTGTTTTCACTAAAGGTCTACCAGTGCTGGCACAATCTCTGGATGCCTTGGGATGGGTATAAAAAGGGAAACAGGTGGAGAGAAATTAGCGTAGCTGCTATTTATAATGCATAAAGCTAAGCTCCTGTACTGCAGGGAAAACACACCAGGGCTCCATTTACACTTATAAAGATGGTAAAAATGTACAGTTTTCTGCTAAATGTTCAAATGTGTATCGTAAATTAAAAAACCCCAGCATTAAAATGTGGTCTGGATAAAGCAGGGAATTTCCCCTAACATTCTTTTACCTACTCTGGTGTTAATGATGACACCAGCAGGGTGTTAAATATTATACACATTAATAACACATGTCAGAAATAGGGCTCGGATTTAATTAGGCAGATGTTGGCTTGGCCTACTTTTGTAGCCGTGTCTGTGTGCTATTAAAAGCATGACAAAGTTAAACATAGTACAACTTTGACACAGTTCAGAACACTATCAGACTCCAGATCACACAATTTCTGGCATTTGGCAGACGTCCTTATCCAGAGCGACTTACATTTATCTCTTTTATACAATTGAGCCATTAGGGTTAAGGGCATTACTCAGGGGCTCAGCAGTGGCAACTTGGTGGTGCTAGGAACTGAACCCCAATCAGTAGTCCAACACCGTAACCACTAAGCTACCACCCCACCACAACCTGAGCTAAATCTACATTGACTATTCAAGGTTTTCCAAATGATTCCAAAATTCCAAAAAAATCTTCATTTGAATCAAATTCATGTAACTCCTGTGGGTACAGAATGTAGAACAATTAGAACTGTTTTTGCATTTTACCATGTCCAGTGTCTGCTATTTATGATTAAATGACAATAAGAGCTTCTTGACTTGACTAGTCTAGACTAAATCCTCATACAGTATGTCGGAATTCCCTAGCCCAGGGGGGGACAATCTCGGTCCTGGAGAGTCGGTGTCCTGCAGAGTTTAGCTTCAACCCTAATCAAACACACCTGAACCAACTAATCAAGATCTTGCTAGGTACACTTGAAACTTACAGGTAGGTGTGTTAGCCCAAGTTGGAGCTAAACTCCTAAGGACACCGGCCCTCCAGGACAGAGAATGCCCACCCCTGCCCTAGCCTATAGCCCTTATTTGTACTTGGTTTTTCGAAATCGCTGACAAATGCTTGCAACTGCAGACTGAAAAATACATCTGTGATGACTTACAGCCAGTAAGAGAGTAAGATACCAGGGCAGCGGGATGTTTGGGAAGGAGTTATAAACCACAGTATCAGCAAACATGGTATTGGTTAGAAGAAAAACTTCTGGACCACAGCTGACCCAAGTCTCTAGGGGGCCCTAAGCATAATTTTATTTCGGGCCCCTCACACACTATAAATCTATATACAATATACATAAAAACAAACGCAAAAAACAATCCATCAGTTCATACACTCTTAGGGGCCCCCTAAGCAGCCACTTAGTTTACTAATGCCTTGGGATGGCTCTGATTTGGACCTAATATATTGAGGAAACCAGCACATATATATACACATTTGTATTGCAAACTTCATCCTTGCTACCATTTTAGACAGAGTTGTTGGCGATTCTTTCTATTGTAAACCATGCAGTGCGAAGGTTCAAATATACAACAGTTTCCGAATTGACTCGCTATCCCATAGTTTTTGGCTTGTCCCTTCTGTAGTTATATGAAATACAAATGACCCTCCTGTTGAACTTTTCCTATAACTGATGGTCCAATTAAAAGTTCTTTCTGACTCGACCTGGTTTTTTTTTTCACTCAAATATTCTGTAAACTTTATTTTTATACATATAAATTATATAACATGTATTGAACTTCAAATGGCTGTGAAATGTCAAATTATTTTTGTAGTATTGATTCTATTTTCTTTTCTCATTAGTGTGAAACCAGATGTTCCTCTAAAATAATTATTAATATATATCAGGTCTTGAGGTTAAATTCTACCGAATTATTTCTAGCGGCACACAGAGTCGGTTGCTGAAACGCCGTTATTATGAATAACACGTTTAGTCGGGTGCAGTGTAAAGAAAGGTAAAGCTGACGAATCAGGTCTTGTTCAGATCGAGCAAAAATACAATCTCTATGTAATGAAGCGATAAAATTCATCCAGATGTTTGGATGAAGAATGAATGTTTTTGTGTCTCACTAATAGTTTCAGTACAAATAACCAGAACCTGCTATAGCTGCCCCCCCTTGTCTCTCTTTCTTCCCTCTGCATACATATATATATATATATACACACACACACACATTCTTTCTTTCTCTCTCTTTCTATTTCCCTCTTTCACTCTTTCTCTCTCTCACTAGAAACTCCACTCTGTCTCTCTTGCTATTCTTCTCTTTCTCTCTGTCCCTCTGTCTTTGACTCGTCTGTCTCTGTCTCTTGCTCTCTTGTGCTAATCCTTTCTTTCTCTCTGTCTTTTTCTCTCTCTCTCACTTTCTCTTTCTTGCTATTACTCTTTCTCAATCTGTCTCTCTCTCTCTCTCATTTTCTCACTCTCTCTCTGTCCGTCTCTCTCTCACTTTCTTTTTCTTGCTATTACTCTATCTATCTATCTATCTCTCTCTCTCTCTCTTTGTCTTTCACCCTTTCTCTTTTTGTGTTTCTTTCTCTCTCTTTGTGTCTTTTTCTCTATTTGTCTTGCTCCCTTTTCCCTCGGTTTCTCTCTCTGTCTCTCTGTCTCTCTCTCTGTCTGTGAGTTGTTTATGTCGTTCATCCACTCACCCTCCTCGATTGCCTACTCAGGCAAAAACGAATAAAGTTTGAGGAATGTGTATGAAAAAAAAGCAATTTACAGCCCGGCTGCCTTTGATCCGGCTCGGTGCGATGCGAGAGCTCACGGTCCGAGCCAGCAGGATATGAAACTCCACTTAATGAGATTTCCAAACCTATTTCGTCCCACTGTCTCATCTCATTCCCATCCAAATGATCCAACAGCTAAAATTAGCCTGTTTTTGTATTTCATATCATTTCAATAAAAACAGCCTTATCTCAGCGCACCCACTTTCAGATCAGTAAGCCAAAACAATGTCATCGGCACACGATACGTTTAAACACACACGCACACACACACACAAACAAACACACACACACACTTTTTGCTAAATCACATTTGATTTCATCATTTTACAATAATGTAATTTTAACAAATCTGTTTGTTTTTATGAACTGAAAGCTTCAGGGACGATAACCCGTAACACACCAACACTCAACTCGCGATTCTCTAAAATCATCCCAGTGTATTATGGGAATTTGGTGCATTTTATGGAATATTATTTTCGACAAAGCAGTGAGAAATAAACAGGGCACCTTTTTAGGTAAATAAGGTGTGCCTATAGGTTAGCCTAACTAAAACTAACCTGATTGACACGAAGCAAAAACGATAAAATTTGAAACTACTTGGCGAGTTTTCACATCCCGTCTCCTCCAAAGTCTTTCTATTCTGATTATATAAAACAGATTAAAGTAAAGTAAAGTCAATTTCAGTCCTGTGATTGACATTAACCTGTAAATGAATCACATCACCTGTCATTCACAATCACATCTCAGATTTTCTACCTTTTAATAGCAGTTCCTTTAAAAATATACTTTATTTTCACATGCATTCTTAAGGAAGGAATAAAATAAAATACATTTGATTTTGTATTGAGGTTCTACACTTTAAGGGCAGCATGGTGGCTTAATGGATAATCTGCCTCTCATAACACACACACACACACACGTCTTCCTCTGCTTTATCCTCCAACTAATTGCACTTTAACTTAAGCAGGAGATTCATAGCCTCTCGCGAAGCAGCCTTCAAAGATTTGCGAACAATTCATATGAACTAATTATATAAAAAATTGTGTATTTATTACCGTTTGTCAGTAACAGAAAAACGCTGCCAAATGTAGTGAAGTAGAAGTAAAGATTTTTCACTTAAAATGTACTTGGGTAACAGTAAAAATACACATAATTAAATATACTCTAAAAGTAAAAGTCACGCAAAAATTACTCAAATAAACGTATTGAAGTAAACGTAATACATGACTACACACATCTGGGTGTGAAGCAGTTAGAAAAGGTAAAGCAACGTTAATTTTACTATCAAAACCAGAATGATTTTTCCAA
Organism: Bagarius yarrelli; assembly: GCA_005784505.1. Taxonomy (NCBI): domain Eukaryota; kingdom Metazoa; phylum Chordata; class Actinopteri; order Siluriformes; family Sisoridae; genus Bagarius; species Bagarius yarrelli. The sequence goes on from VCAZ01000068.1 coordinate 796,241, forward strand.
ACTCCACATCCTTTTTGTTCTTTATTCAGTTGTTCCTTTCAGAGGTCACCATCATTCCCAAAGAGACCCTCAACATCTCCCCACACTCCTCCACACCTTCTTGTTGATTCTCACTAATATCCTTCATAAAATCCGGATTTATCTTCCTAATTAACATGCTTGATTTATTAAAGGTCAAATCATGGATGTCTGATGTTGGGAATTGCCTACAGTATGTTAGCTCCTGTGCATTTTAGCCTGTTGAACAGATACAGTATTTCTTTAATTTTAAAATGTTACCGTTATTATTATTAATAAGTAATTAATGAGTCATAAAACACCATGTGTGTGTTTTTGGAAAGTGGTAGCTCAAATGATTAAAACCCACTGCCAAGCTGCCACTGTTGGGCCTTTGATCAAAGCTGTTCATAAGAGAGAGAGAGAGAGAGGAAGAGAGGGAGAGAGAGAGAGAGAGAGAGAGAGAGAGAGAGAGAGAGAGAGAGAGAGAGAGAGAGAGATGCTGTCTGGGTCATCATAGCCTCTATATTTGGGACAGACCTACCAGGCTTTTTTCAGGGGGGCTTGTTATTGGAAAGTGGTAGCCCAAATAATAAAAACACTCTGCCACTGTTGGGCTCTTGATCAAGGCCGTTAATAAGAGAGTGAGAGAGAGAGAGAGAGAGAGAGAGAGAGAGAGAGAGAGAGAGAGAGGGTGAGAGGGTCATCATAGCCTCTACATTTGGGACAGACCTACCAGGCTTGTTATTGGGCAAGCTCAACTGATAAAAACCCACTGCCAAGCTGCCACTGGTGAAAGAGAGAGAAAGAGATGACAGAGAGAGTGAAAAAGAGAGAGAGAGAAAGAGGAAGAAAGAAAGAGAGATGCTGTCTGGCTCATCATAGCCTCTAGATTTGGGACAGACCTACCAGGCTTTTTTTTGGGTGGGGGGGCAGCTTGTTATTGGGCAGTGGTAGCTCAAATGATAAAAACCCACTGCCAAGCTGCCACTGTTGGGCCCTTGATTAGGGCCGTTAATAACCTTTTGTGGTCCAGGGGTGGGATTGATCTTTTTTCAATACAATACATAGAATTATACATGTT
>VCAZ01000068.1:807321-834821 GCA_005784505.1 Bagarius yarrelli
AGCGAAAGAGAGCGAGAGACAAAAAAACTGAGTGAGAGAGGGAAAGAGAAGCGAGAGACAAAAAACAGAGTGAAAGAGAGGGAAAGACAAAAAACAGAGTGAAAGTGAGGGAAAGCGAACGAGAGACAAATACAGAGTGAGAGAGGGAAAGAGAGCTAGAGACAAAAACAGAGCAAGAGAGGGAAAAGAGAACGAGAGAGACAAATACAGAGCGAGAAGAGGGAAAGAGAGCAGAGACAAAAACAGAGTGAAAGAGAGGGAAAGAGAGCGAGAGACAAATATAGAGCAAGAGAGGGAAAGGAGAGCGAGAGACAAAAACAGAGCGAGAAAGGGAAAGAGAACGAGAGACAAAAAAATAGAGCAAAAGAGTGGGAAAGAGAAAGAGACAAAAAACAGAGCGAAAGAGAGGGAAAGAAAGTGAGAGACAAAAAAAACAGAGCGAAAGTGAGGGAAAGCGACGAACGAGAGACAAATAGAGAGCGAGAGAGAGGAAAGAGAGCTAGAGACAAATACAGAGCGAGAGATAAAAAAGAGAATGAGAGCCAAAATACAGAGCAAGAGAGGGAAAGAGAACGAGAGACAAAAAACAGAGCGAGAGATAAAAAGAGAATGAGAGACAAATACAGAGCAAGAGAGGGAAAGAGAGAAAAAGACAAAAACAGAGTGAGAGAGAAAAAGCCAACAGGAGAAAAAAAACAGAGCCAGAGAGAGAAAGAGCGCAAGAGACAAAAAACAAAGCGAGATAGGGGGAAAGAGAGCTAAAGACAAAAAACAAATCGAAAGAGAGGGAAACAGAGCGAGAGACAAATACTGAGCAAGAAAGGCAAAGAGAACGAGAGACAAAAAAAATAGAGCAAAAGAGTGGGAAAGAGAAAAGACAAAAAACAGAGCGAAAGAGAGGGAAAGAGAGTGAGAGACAAAAAAAACAGAGCGAAAGTGAGGGAAAGCGAACGAGAGACAAATAGAGAACAAGAGAGGGAAAGAGAGCTAGAGACAAAAAACAGAGCAAGAGAGGGAAAGAGAACGAGAGACAAATACAGAGCGAGAGAGGGAAAGAGAGCTAGAGACAAAAACAGAGTGAAAGAGAGGGAAAGAGAGCGAGAGACAAATACAGAGCAAGAGAGGGAGAGAGAACGAGAGACAAAAAACAGAGCGAGAAAGGGAAAGAGAACGAGAGACAAAAAATAGAGCAAAAGAGTGGGAAAGAGAGTGAGAGACAAAAAAAAAAAACAGAGCGAAAGTGAGGGAAAGCGAACGAGAGACAAATAGAGAGCGAGAGAGGGAAAGAGAGCGAGAGACAATACAGAGTGAGAGAGGGGAAAAAGAACTAGAGACAAATACATAGCTAGAGAGGGAAAGAGAGCTAGAGACAAAAACAGAGTGAAAGAGAGGGAAAGAGAGCGAGAGACAAAAAACAGAGTGAAAGAGAGGGAAAGAGAGCGAGAGACTAAAAACAGAGTGAAAGAGAAGAAAAGAGAGCCAGAGACAAATACAGAGCGAGAGAGGGAAAGAGAACTAGAGACAAATACAGAGCGAGAGAGGGAAAGAGAACTAGAGACAAAAAAACAGAGCGAATGAGAGGGAAAGAGTGCAAGAGACAAAAAACAGAGCGAAAGAGAGCGAGAGACAAAAAAAACTGAGTGAGAGAGGGAAAGAGAGCGAGAGACAAAAAACAGAGTGAAAGAGAGAAAGACAAAAAACAGAGTGAAGAAAGAGAACGAGAGACAAAAACAGAGTGAAAGAGAGGGAAAGAGAACGAGGGACAAAAAAAAGAGTGAAAGAGAGGGAAAGAGAGCGAGAGACAAATACAGAGCGAGAGAGGGAAAAAGAACGATAGACAAATACAGAGCGAGAGAGGGAAAGAGAGCGACAAATGAACAGATTGAGCGAGCGAAAGAGAGAAAGAGACAAAAAAGCAGTTGGGATTAAGGATCTGGGCTTCAGCACCAGTACTGGTGGAGGAGCGGTAACTGTTAAAGGTGTCATTCCTGTCATTCCTGTCATTCCTGTCATTCCCGTCATTCCCGCCATTCCTGTCATTCCTGTTTCTGTAATCTCAAGTCGTCAGTGACTATTTATAGGTGCTGTAAAATAAGTTCTATAATAACTAACTGCACATTTATATAAAATGACACAGGTTTATTTATGAAGTTCGACATTATGGGGGGTTGAAGTCGTCCTGGTGGAGATCAGATGATTTGTGGTGCTGTTTCACATGAAGGAAATGAAAGTTCAATAAATCATCTCAGAAATAAATACGATAAAATAAATACAATTTCCTGACTGCATAACAAAGAGAGAGAGAGAGAGAGAGAGAGAGAGAGAGAGAGAGATAAATAATATAATTCTTTAAAGACTATTTCCTGTTTGCTATTAAATCTTACCACAGGGTCTTGTGGGCGATAAATTATATCAGTTGAAATATGTTATTTTTTCTAGTTCTTTCCGGTGCGAGTCTTTAACAGGAAACAAAGCTGAAGAAAAAAAATCCACTGATTTTATTTTACTTTAGAAAAGATTTGAAAGCTGTTTAAGCTCTTTTTTTAAATAAATATATAATATTTGTTATATATTAAATCTTTTTCCGTTTTAAGTCTTCTTTAGACTTCAGCACAGAATAGAAGATTACAGTATGGAAGAGTGCCCTCTCTGGTCGAACATTGCTATTGCAGGTTCACTAGACAAGCTAAAAGAGGTAAAAAAAAAAACCCCCCACCTATAATACAAACAGTGATCCTTTAACTATACTTAGTTTGTACTGACAGCAAGATGGCTCAGGGTTCGATTCCCTTTCAGGCGTCTTTCTGTGTGGAGTTTGCATGTTCCTTGTTTGCATGCTTGTGTGGGTTTTACTCCAGGTTCTCCGGTTTCCTCCTACAGTCCAAAAACATGTATGTTAGATTGATTAGTGATTTTAAATTGCCCATTGGAGTGAGTGTGTGTGGCCCTGTGATGGACTGGCGACCTGTCCAGGGTGTCCCCCTCCTGCCTTTCACTCTTTTAGAGACATATGGGATAGACTCCAGCAGATCCCTGTGACCCCGAATTAGGGAATAAGCGGGTATAGAAGATAAATGAATGAATACATATATATTGTTTATATTTAAATTTACAGCATGTGGCAGACGTCCTTATCCAGTGCGACTTACATTTATCTATTTTTTTTTTTAAACTGAGCAATTGGGGATTAGGGGCCTTGCTCTGGGGCCCAGCAGTGGTAACTTTGTGGTGTTGGGAATCGAATCCCTGATCTTCCCATTAGCAGTCCAACACCTTAACCACTGAGCTACCAGTTCCCCCTATATTTAATTTAATTTTCTCTTTTTTTATTCTGTAAAGCTGAAGCGATGTATATTGTCAAACACTTTATAGAAATAAAATGGAACTGAATTGAATAATAATAAATGTGCACAGCATTTTTTTTCTTATTATGCATAAATTCTATAAAAAATAAAATCAAATAATTTTGTTACAGTTGAAAAAAATGGTACAAAAATGAACAATACTAAAAAAATTAACCAATAAATAAAATGATAATGATAAATTGAGCATAATTTAGAAAGTAAGAGAGACAGGCAGATAGACAGAATAGGAGATGTAGAGGGTTAAGGGCCTTGCTCAGGGGCCCAGCAGTGGTAGATAAGTGGTGCTTGGTATCACACCCTGATCTTCCAATTAGCAGTCCAACACATTAGTAGTAACCAGTGCGCTACCACTTCCTGAAGTTGAGAACACACAGAAATACAGAGAGGATCTGTACAATCTAAGAAAAACGCCTCAGCGTTTCTGCATACACTGGATCACATAACGCACGTGATCCCTTACCGCAGTGCCACTCGGTCCAAACACTGTGCCAAATTAGCGCAGAACGCTGACAATCTCTCCTAAAGGCCCAGAAATAAATACGCATTAGAGGATTAGTTCTGTGCGGCAACAGCAGCTGCTTGAAGCCGAAGACGACTGCTGTCGTACTGGCAACCAGACAAGGTCAAACCTAAAGGCTGGGATTTGTTATACTTAATTTACTAGAAATTAAAAAATAAAATTAGAATAAATTTGATAATTTATTTTAAGTGTTAAAATTAACACTAACTCTAAATTATTTATTTAATTTTAAAAACACCAAAGCATTAGTGCAGCGCTAAGGAATTCTCAATTCTGATTGGTCAGAAGGTGTTGATTTAATATAAACTTACATACTATAAAGTGTGCAAAACTAAGTTTCACGAAGCGAGTAGTATGTTCGGCTTGTTAGTATTTGTAAAACAATAATGGAGAAGTTTCCGGATGATCTACTACCACCGCCAGGATATCGAAGTGTGCATCCAGCAGACGCTTTACTACCCCATGATGCTGCAGGGGTGGAAAACGGAAATGCAACACTTCTCAAGTGATTTAAAGACACCACTCAAATGATAGATTGACTGACAGACATACATACAAATGGACGGACGGACAGACAGACAGATCGATAGATTGACTGACTGACCGACAAACAGACAGATAGACAAACAGATGAGCAGACAGACAAACAGATAAATAGACACACAGGTGAGCAGACAGACATACATACAAATGGACAGACGGATAGACGGACAGACAGACAGATCGATAGATTGACTGACAGACAGACACACAGACAAGCAGACAGACAAACAGATAGACAGACACACGTGAACAGACAGACATACATACAAATAGATAGATAGATAGATAGATAGATAGATAGACAGGTGAGCAGACAGACAAACAGACATATAGGTGATATATTGACTAACAGACAGACAGATAAATAAATAGACAGACAGGCTGAGACACAGTTTTATTAGTGTTTCTATTTAAACAATATTACATGATATATGGAAAGAAAAAAAATGCCACCAAATGCAAAATAATTTAAGGGTGGAAAGTACGAAGTGTTATGAGTGAGAAGGAATAAACCCACGGTGTGTGTGGTGGTGTGGTGGTGGTGGTGGTGGTGTTTAAAGAGGTTTGAAGAGGCTGTTCTAATTATTCTGTTCCCTGAATCTCCTGATGTTTTCTCTCTCTCTCTTTATGTTAGACTGCTGATGAGTTTTATTACATCTCTCTCTCCCCTGAATCCATCACTCCGGAGAGCATTACTTCATCACTGCTTTCCTTCAGCCACAGACTCACGCTGGAGGACTTTATAGATTACTACAGTACACACCAAGAGCCTGCGGTTACTTAAAGCAATGAGAGAGAGAGAGAGAGAGAGAGAGAGAGAGAGAGAGAGAGAGAGAGAGAGAGAAAGAGTGAGAGACAGAGAGAATTAAACTGAAAAAATAACAAAGCAATACACATAGCTAGACTGACAGGCAAACCAAGATACAGAACAGAATACAGATAGATTGAAAGATGGATGGATGGATGGATGGATGGAAAGACAGACAGACACACAGGCAAGCAGACAGACAGATCGACACAGAGGCAAATATACAGACAGACAGACAGACTGACAGAAACACAGGCAAGCAGTTAGACACAGAGAGGCAGACAGATAGATAGATAGATAGATAGATAGATAGATAGATAGATAGATAGATAGATAGATGGATAAACAGGTGGATAGATCCGATTCAATATCGTTAAACAGTTGCACTAAAATATTTATTAACGTTTATTACATTTACAGCATTTGGCAGACGTCCTTTATATCGGGAGCCACTTACAGTTAATTCATTTATACAACTAAGCATTTGGGGGGTTAGATTTCCCAGCAACATGCAGTCATTCTGAAATTGGTGTAAAGAAAGCGGTTTGAGTGTGTAAAGAAGCGGTTGAGTGTAGGGAAGCGGTTGAGTGTAGGGAAGCGGTTGCCAAAAGATGTCAAGCCTGGTCAAGTTTTTAAAAAATAATAATAAGCAAAAAAGCCTTAAATCGTGTGTTTGTGGGAGTTTAAATCTCAAATCCACCTGCAGATCATTTCACAGTGAAAAGTAGCCGAAATAGTTCACTTCTACCTTCATACCAAAAAAAAAACAGACAGTAATGGTGGGAGCGCTCTGATAGAATTACACTCATTACAAAAGCAAGACTTTTTCTTTTCAAAGTGACCGTTTAAAGTAATGCACCGCAGTTCGTTTTAATTGAATGGTGAAAACAGCGTCACAATGACAAAATATTTAGGCCACTTTAGAGAGAGCTGAAGGCAGCTGGAAAAAAGGAGAGAAAAGAAAAAAAAAAGCTTTTATAGCTATTACAGGGTCATCAAACTGATTAGAATTACTGTCGCTTTCTCAATTTTACACACACACACACACACACACACACACACACACACACACACACAAACGAATTCTCTGTGCATTACTACCATTAGCTCCTGGAAAAAAGCTTAAGAAAAAAAAAAGTGTCATTAAAGAATAAAGGCCTTTGTGGCAGGAGAGAGACTGAATGTGCTCATTTAGAGGATTGTGGTCAGGCTGATCTCCAAAACGCCATCAGCTCTGATTACAACGCAAGAAAATCCAGGAAAACTTAATTGTTATAATTAAAAACTGTGATAATAGAAGCATATTACAATGCTAAATTTTAACGGTTGTAATTACGGACGTAAAAAAAAGAAAAAAAAAGTTAGCTAATCTTATGCTAATATATAATAATAATCCTTTTAGTTTTTCTAAATTAAATAATTAAGTAATAATAGTCCACTCAGTCTTTTTTGAGCCATGAAAGAACTTTTTAATCAATCTTTTTAATCAATCTGCGTTTATATATATATATAGATATAGATAGATAGATAGATAGATAGATAGATAGATTTACAGACAGATTTATTGGCTGAGACAGACATGGATGGATGGATGGATGGATGGATGGATGGATGACTGGATTGATGGAAAGATCTAAAGACAGACAGATAAATAGACTGACAGACACACAGACAAGCAGACAGACAGACAGACTGTATAAGGCAGGGGCACTGCTAAGAAGTGGGAAAGTTAGTACTTCGGGGGCCCCAGACATCTGTTTTATTAGTAGTAACAGTGCAGAATCAATATGGTAGGGGGCCCAGCCCCATATTCTTTTATAAAGCCCAAAATTGCTAGAGGCACCTCTAGTCTGAGGCAACGAGCTAAAATCGGCACCTGTGAACATAAACCCTGCCTTCTTGTTAACCTTTTAGCATTCTTGTAGAATTCTGAGGGGGGACCCACTGGGGCGATAAATGAATATAAATTTGATTTTTTCATAAACATTTTACCATAAATGGGCACTGTAAGATCGCTGAGGCGTCTCAGATAAGATCTGTTATCTCAGCTTTTTAATGTTACAGCACAAAAGCTGAATTTTTATAAAGTAATTATTTTACCCCTTTTTATTAATAAATATACCAAGGTCTGGACCACGGGGACCTCAATGGTAGGTACGGCCCTGCGTATGACAACATCAAAAAATTATCCTTCTAGTCTTTTTATTGCAACACCTTGTGCCTCATCAGCTTTCTCATTGGCAAAGTGCCTTTTTGTGGACCATAGCCTCTTTTCCGTCAACAAATCTTTTCTGCCGAGACTTTTGCAACCATAAAACCAGTTGTCCTGTAACTGTATCAATTTTCTTAAAAGGCCCGTTGTGACGTCCAGCTGCCTGTTGGTTGCTTGTGGTGTCAATTCTGGACACAACAAATCTAAATGAGCCAAATTCTTCAGCAGGGGAGTGGGTTTTAACCTTCACTCTGAAGTCTGTAATGTGTTCTCCCATCGTGTTTCACTCCAGAACATTAGTGTGACCTCCACATACTTCTCTGAGATGGTCTATTTTTGATTAGACCCTAAAAAGAGTCTGTTAAGTTTTTTCATATTTCCCAAAGAAAAAATGTGGCGACCTTGGACGCTTAAGCAGCACCTGATACCATTCGATTGAAGATATGTGCACCACAAGCCACATAAAAAGCCTAGCCTAGATCTTCATTCCGTTTGCACCATTGTCATAAGACCCCTGCCTACTACAGTCCTGAAAAGGGATGTTCAGTTCTTTTTTAAGAACTGGTGTGGACCAGCCTAGACCAGCAGATTCAGGAGTTATAAGAAATCCCGAGAAGCGTTTCTTTATCTCCTGTGTTTTCCCAAGACTTTCAGTGCAAAGCATGGTGCAATCCAATATTATGGCATAACATCACTGGCACATCTTATCAGCACATTCTGGATAGTTTTCCCCCCAGTACAGTATGTGATCTGCTTTGCTCCACTGTCAATTCATCTCATGCATTTCCTCACAACAGAATCAAATTTAGCTATCAGTTTCACTTCTTTCAGTAAGCTCCCATTGTTTTTCTGACGTAATGTGTCAACAGATTTCTTTCTGCCAAGGACTGAATAATAATGAAAAGCATGTGAGAATGTCTCACCAACGATCCTTTTCTGCCTCCAAGCAGACCATTTTAGCTTCATAAACAGTCTTCCCCTTTTCCATCCATTTCATGATGTTGTTTCAGTGCACGGGGGAGGTGGTAGCACAGTGGTTAAGATGTCAGACTGCTAATTAAAAGATCAGTTTTTGATTCTTATTGCTGGGCCTCAATGTTAACCCTCAACTGAAGAAGCGTCTGGCAAGTGCTGTAAATGTAAGGCTATTTTTATGCTGTTTTAGTAGTAGAGCTGGTCAATTAACAATATAATATCGAATTGCGATAAACCTTAAATTGAGATAAACCTATCGTTATGTCTATAATGATATCTATAAACCCTTTATCGAAATTATATTTTTGCCATATCGCCCAGTCCTATTCAGAAGTGCACCTATTGTCATGGTAACACCAAACACTAACCCTTCAGCCACTCAACCTACTTCTTCTCTTAAATTATACTTAGTCTCACCTGCAAGTCATTCTACAATCACCCTCACTCTCACTTACTTCCCTATGAAAAACTCACTGTCTTCGAATATGCTACACTTCCTTCACATCAAGTTCTTTGTCAAGCACAAGTGAGAACCACTTTTCCCTACCTGCCCCCTACAATCCTGTTTCCGATGTCGGCTTCCTTTGTTCCTGGTTCCCCAGCTCCTGTTTCTGTTTGTTCTCTCTTCAGTTCCTGCGTTCTCCTCTGCCTCCCGATATCCCATTTTTCTCTCTCTATAATAAAAGCCCACACCTACAACTGTTTCTCATTGCTTTTAATAAACACACTTGTTTGGGTTTAACCGATCTGCTTCTCCAGTCTGGTGTCAGTACACCAATGTTGACACAGCGGCCCTCCGTTGCCAGTTTTGTGGACTTCTTAGAGAAGAATTTTCAGCAGAAGCACTAGAATGCATTTTTTTTTAAACGAGTGAGTCAAGGAGTTTTTATCTATCATTTAACTTCACTGTAGTGGTAGTGAAGGTCTCGACCTTCAGGTTTTTTAAGCAAATGTAAAGTTTTCCTTATAGGCAGTGACCTCGACATACAAGATCAGCCCTATCTGAGACGGACAGAATTTACTGTTTACTGTAAAATATCCCGTGATTCATATTTCTAATTCTAATTATTAATGGAATTTCCTTATAGGTCATTCTAGCTTCTGTGGACATAGGATGGATGTCACATCTCCTCACTTCCAGCCTACACCGTAGATCAGCAGCTCCTCCAGTTGGCACGGCTAAGTGGTCACCTATTCTGTCCGTCTCAGATAGGGCTGATCTTGTATGTCGAGGTCACTGCCTATAAGGAAAACTTTACATTTGCTTAAAAAACCTGAAGGCCGAGACCTTCACTACCACTACACATACAGAAAGTTAACATAAAAAAGTTATTTCAACAACAAAATACAACAAAATTAGGCATAATGATATAAAAAATATAAAAAGCAAAGAGCCCAAAACTGAAACTAGGCTAATGTACGTAATGCTATTTTGTTAGCAGTACCAATGTTATGAAACAGGGGGCGAATTGCAGAAAAATCCTAACTTAAAATCTTATCTTATCTGTTTGGTAACCAATGGTAATTTCAGTTAGGACCACATTGAGCACAAGAGCTATTACAGAACAGCATCATCCTATTCTAATCAATCTTCAATGAATGAGTCGAGTCAGTTCAGTGAATCAGTTAAATCGGTGACTTTAGTAAATCACCCGAAAATGTTAGTTCACTGAATCAGTTAATTCATTGAATCAGTTTAATCTGTTTTCCAAGATAACAAGACACCAAGATACCACGTCTGGTGCCCTGAGCAAGGCCCTTAACCCCCAATTGTATATCAGTTGTATAAGGAGAGATAAATGTAAGTCGCTCTGGATAAGGGCATCTGTAAATGTAATCTGTTCAAGGGCGGGGAAAAATTAAATCTTTTAAATACTGACATACCACAAAAACACAAAAATAACAATAATTTAAGTGCACCATGACTCAAATATTCAGACTTTGTTAAGACTTAACATAAAAGCTGTTAAACATCCAAGTAAAACATTTATCAAGCTCATCAATCTTTGGAAAGATATCAAATACACCAGCTCCTCTTAACCACTGAGGCTATGGGGTGAAATCGGATCAGGATAATAATCAGGCCCGTCTGGTCCCTGGTGTCTAAACGAAAGCCTTTTTGGCGAAAGGCCAGATCAGATGGTCCCGGACCTTACAGCAGCAGCGGGGATGTCTCTCATGTGTCCAGGGCAGATGCTGCTTTCACTACTCCATTAGCAAGCTTAATGTGGTCAGAGAGCAAGACGAGTCGCTGCTCCATAGTGTGATAAGACGATGGGAGCTCAGCTGGATGTATATTACTGAGGAGAGATTTCATTAACAGCTACCATCTCTTATAGAGACACACTCATCAACACAGCGTCTTTCTCCATGTTTAAGGTTCACCTGTCCCTGTAAAAACTCTCTGAACCAAAGTGTCGAACTTAACAACCTTCTTAAATGAACCTTCCAAGCCAAAGCCAGTTTATAGATGAATTAGTAATAAACTGATGTTAACATCTCTTTTCTTCAGCAATTATCAAGTTCAACAGCTTAAAAAAATCTTTATAGGAAGTTTATAGAAGTTAAGACTTATTATTACTTTAATCTTAGAGAGAAACTTGTATGAAATAGATACAGAGCAATATTGATACTGATTTATTTGCTTGTTTATGTGACCAATAACTGATACGTAAAACCGATATTTAATTATAATAGTCCATAATTTTATTTTACCTCCTCCTCAGGAAAAAACATTTTTTTATTTCTACATGCATATAAATATGTTGCTCTGTAATAATAAAATAATAAAATATTCATTCATTCATTCATTTCTCTTCTATACTCTATTACTGCTTATTCCCTAATTTGGGGTCACAGGGATCTGCTGGAGTCTATCCCAGCCGTCGCTGAAAGGGTGAAAGGCAGGAGGGGGACACCCTGGACAGGTCACCAGTTTATCACAGGGCCACACACACTCACTCTTATGGGCAATTTAGAATCACCAATCAATCTAACATACATGTTTTTGGACTGTGGGAGGAAATTGGAGAACCCGGAGTAAACCCACGCAAGCACAGGGAGAACATGCAAACTCCACACAGAAAGACCCCTGCAAGGGAATTAAACTTGGGACCTTTTTGCGGTGAGGCAACAGTGCTAACCAATAAGCTACCGTACTGCTTATCTTATTAAATAAATTAAATACAATTACAACATTTGGACGCCTGTATTCTCTTTTATACAACTAAGCAATTGGGAATTAAGAGCCTTGCTCAGGGGCCCAACAGTGGCAACTTGGTGCTGCTGGGAATCGGACACCAATCTCCCAATTAACACTCCAACACATTAACCACTGTGCTTCCACTTCCCCACCACTTTTATATAAAAATAATACTTTTCCTGTTATTTTTACTCTGTTATTGCCAGTGTTGACTCGTCTCTTCTTATGATGCAATGCCAAATAGGCAATATTTTATTCAGTTCTTAAAAGAGTAGATCCGATATTACAAAACCGGAATCTGATATCTGTCCATCCGGAAATTTTTCACTTTAAATATGTTTTCTGTATACTTAATAGTAGGGAAGTATGTGATTTCAGCGGCAGCCAAAGACCTGAGAAACACAGGGGTTTATAGACACAACTAATGAAGGAGAACATCAGAAAAAAAAAAACAGTCACATGACCCAAAAAGCGCGTAATTCCATACTATATCGTGTGCGAAAACGAGTATGTGAGTCAAGTAGAATGTTGAAATACTTAGTATTCAAAAAACAGTAGGCAGAAAGTTCCCGTCTAAGTTACTACTGGAGATCCACCCGGAATTCTGAATTACACAAACGATGGACACTTTACCATCCTATGGGTCTGCAGGAAAAACGACTTGTCATATTTAAGACTGGCGAAATGCGACGATGCAGCATTTTTCAAATGCTTAAAGAAAAAACATCAGTGCTTGTGATTAAATTTAACTTGTTTATCTTCATCCAAGTCTAACATTATCCAACCTAAAAAAATATTTAATGCTGCTGTGATGTTGAATGTCGTGTGAAAATATTAACATGGCAGATGTACATCTAAACGTACGTCCGAATTACGTTCAAACTACCCATAATCGTACTGTATTTAACGGCATTTTATAACAGTCAGGAAATACGTACTAACTCAAATGTAGTATGCGATTTCGGACGCACAGGATAGTCACATGACACACAGAAGTAGCACATGGCATAGAGAACAAAAAGACAGCAAAAGAAGTCTGTCAGGACTCGGTCAGGCTTGCCGTGTGTGGCGTTGCCCTGCCGGGCCACCAGAGGGCAACAGCGACACTTTGTGTCATTGTTCCAGTCCATGTGCCTAATGTTTGTTTTTGTCTTGTCATGTGATTCCCCTGTCCATGTGCCATGTCTCCATTGGTGTATTTTTGGTCATGTGTTCCTCATTGTGTCCAGGTGTGCCTCGTTTACTTAATTGTGTATTTATACCCCTGTGTTTCAGTCTGTCTTTGTCTTGCTTTGCACGCCATGGTCGATTGTCTGTCATTTGATGTTCATGTTATAGTTATATGAGGTCGGGTCTGGTTAGTTTAGTTTCAGTGGTTAGTTTTTCCACGTTTGTTAATTGTTTGCTTTATCTTTTGTTATTTCGTTCTTAAAAACTGCATTTGCATCCAAACCTCATCTTATAACTCATGACAAAGTCTTGTTGGCACGTTGATGTGGTCGCCCTCTAGTGGCTTGACAGGATGAAATAATACTATGGAATTACAGCATTACGTCTTCGAACCAATCAAAAAATCAGGAATTTATTCTTAATATTGAAACAAGAAAAGAATTACGGAACAGGAAACGTGACTTTCTAATATCTTTTCATTTAGTCTCCTACATAGAGGAGAGGGAGGATCTATTATTCATGACATTGTCTATAACTCCTGTTAGGTTTTTCTCCGGGAGACTCTTATTATAACTCTGTATCTCTATTCATATATTCATGCTGTATTTATAAATTATGTATAAACGGCCTCAGGGCATTTGCTATTTTTATGACATGTTACACAAACAGTTGTTAATGCAGATGTTTATTTAAACAACTTCACATGTCCTTATTTCTCGATTAGATGTTTACTCTCGTGTATTGTATTTATTTAGGCTTTATTTCTTTCTTATTAGATGTTTATAATTATATAGAGAAAATCCATGTACAGCTTTTACTGGCTTTCATTGGCTTTTATCCAAATCTGTTAAAAGATTGTTAGGCTTCAATAATGAGGTGAACCGGTACCAGGAAACACTACCAATAACACACAATATATTTGTATATTATGAGTCATATGGAATCTATAACACACAATATATTTGTATATCATGAGTCAGTTGGCATCTATAACACACAATATACAGTATTTAACTTTGGAGTTAAAGGAATCAAGGAAAAAGAGATTGCATATATATTCTTATTTTTAAATTTTAAATCCATTTTATTTTAACTTTCTCTTTTGGTTTGTCTTTATTCCTCGTACTTTTAAAAAGCAGCCACCATCACTTGGAGACAATAAGGCAGTTTCTCAGTGATATCTTGTCTTCTAAACGGCCATCTGGACAAGACCACGGAAACTTTGCTGCAGCATGAGTAACCTACTGGTTTATCTGGTCAGAGGAGAACTGACCCCCAGACTAAACCTGGTTTCTCCCGAGGTTTTATTCTCCATTCTGTTACCGATGGAGTTTTGGTTCCTTGCCGCCGTCGCCTCTGGCTTGCTTAGTTGGATGGATGGATGGATAGATGGAAGGGTGGGTGGATGAATAGACAGATGGATGGATGAATGATTTCTGCATTATCTATGTGAATACTTAAATCTCCAGCTATAGCAAAACAGTCTGAAAAAACTCTGAGGAAATGATTAATAACATTTCAGAAAACTTTTTAACAAACTATGGAGAGTGTTTTGGAGGCTGGTATGATGATATATAGAAAGTGTGAAGTTTTAGCTGCACCATCACCTCCCCTAACAGCTCCTAACACTCATAGAAGAAAAGTTAGAAGGGGCTGTTTCACTGGGAACTGTTCCACTGCAGATGTCTACCAGCCACGTTTCATTTAGAAACATCAAATCCAGGGTGTTTGCGGTTATTAAGTCGGTGATAAGAGATAAACGAATGTGTTATAAAACAAAAATAGAGAGCGCTACAGGCACACTGGTTACCCGCTACGATAGCAGCAACAATCAAAAATGTTTACAGAACAAACGAGGACCTAGTGTGACTGTAGCTCGGTCTATTTCTGTTTTATCACATAATAGAAAGTCTAAGGCACAGGTGTCAAACTCAGTTCCTGGAGATCCACCTCCCTGCAGAGTTTCGCTTCAACTCTAATTAATTGCACGTGATCCCGCTAATCAAGTCTTCTCGTTAAAAAAAAAAAATCCATGTTTTGTGGTTTGGAATAAGGTTGATACTAAACTCTGCAGAGCTTTGGCCCTCTAGGAACAGGGGCCCTAAGGCAGGGGTGGGCAATCTCGGCCCTGGTGTGCTGTAGAGTTCAGCTCCAACCCTAAACAAACACACCTGAACCATCTAATCCAGATCTTGCTAGAAACTTGAAACTTACAGGTAAGTGTGTTTAGGCAATGTGGAGCTAAACTCTGCAGGATACCGGCCCTCCAGGACTGAGATTGACCACCCCTGCGACAAGGCCTTCTTACGACTGTACGGCCAATCTTCTACTTCTCTTTTCAGCTGTTACCTTTAGGAGGCGCCATAGCAAATCATCTGCAACAACAGACTTTGGTGTTTCTAGTGTTGTCCTGGCTTTCCTGGCTGTTTTTTCCAGAAAATGTCCTCCACCAATGTGGCATAGATCAGATTTGACTTATGATCGTGTAAGCAGGAAAAAAAGCACATGGATTCTGATATTTTCAGATTAGATTCAGGTCTCGGATATGTGCATTAGCAGTGTAAACAGACAGATCGCAGAAGATACAATCCTGTACAATATAATCTTAAAGTTACAGAACAATCTTCATATTTATATAGTAACGGATTGTCACCTGATAAAACACTGCATAGTACTGTAAAGGACTATGGCGAGTATATTGAAAACCCAAGTGTGCAATTTATTAACAAAAGAGTAGTGAACAGACAAAAATATAAAACTAAACTTAACTTGAATTACCATAAACACACTTAGCAAAACAACGAACATGAACTAATCTAGACTGACTTGACTAAACAGGAACACTGACACTTTACACTTAAGTGTTTAATAATGCTAAGTGCAACCTGTGCTAACCAGTTACCCAGTTACTCTATTAGTAATGAACTATTAAAAAGAATTAAACACCAAATATTGTCATATAATAACTCGTGAGTCAATCTAATCTCCATCACTTACCGCAGACATGTTTCCTCATTTTTCCTCACTTTTCTCTGACTTCCTGTTTTTTTTTTTTTTTTTTTTTCCACTTCTGGTTGCCAGACGGATAAACTCATTCTCTTCATATTCCAATAAGCATTTGCACAATTAACCACTGCGCCCGTTAAAATGCATTAGAAAAAAGCAAGCACATCCAACATAACATAAGAGGGGGGCCCCTTAGTGGTAATGCAGGTATATTTACTTATATTAATAATAACATTTCCGCTCGATTGTTTTAATGTTTAGCTGTCAGGCAATTGCCTGCGCCATTTCTCTGCCTCTGTATGTGTTGGTAAAAGTGTTGTAGAGTACATCTTATCACCAGCCACCCACACTCCAACTGCGCACACGCACACACTTTTAAGGCTGCTTTTTATAAAGATTTAAGCCTCTGATTCAACACCAGGCCATTATTTCTCTCTGATGCCGGTTTGTTTTGATCAGTTGAGTTACTGGGCTTTTTCAAATAGCTTTAATTATTATTTATTTGATGATTTTTATACCACAGTGTGTGAGAAAATATCTGATATATTCTGGTTGTCATGTATCAGTGTAATGACTCCACTGTGGCAAGACGTATTTTGAACCCAACTGTGCAGTTTATTTACAAAATGTCAACAAAGAACATAAACTCAACTAGACAAACTTAAATACATAGAAACACTTAGCAAAACAACAAACATTACCTAAACTAGACTGGACTTAACAGAAACACTTACAATTAACATAAACACTGGCATGAATATACACATAAAACTACCACTACCAAGACCAAGACCTTGACCTAGACCTAGACCAAGACCTAAGACCAAGACCTAGACCAAGACCTAGACCTAGACCAAGACCTAGACCAAGACCTAGACCAAGACCTAGACCTTACCACAGTGGTACAGGAACCAACAAACCACAAAGACAGGAGGCTACAAGGGGGTATATAAGCACAAGACAAAACGAGGAACACCTGTGAACAATTAGGACCGAACTAACCAGTAAGACAAGGACAAGTTAAGCTAGATAGATTAGCATAGCTTAGCTAGCTAGCATATCTTAGCCTAGACACAAAAACAAACAATGAACATCAAACAAGAACATACAAGAACATGAAAACAATCAGGTTCAATGCTAAGAATATCACCATTAGCTAGCATGGAAAATCAGAAATGTAGTTAGCTAGCATAAGGATGTGAATGCATTTAGCTTTTATACAGAGTGATCCACAGTTGTTAATATACAGTAGATGGTACAGCAGTGGTAGCTTGGCGGTTTAAGGACCTTTTGATCTGCAGTTCAACATCTTGGCGAATGGAAGTGAATGGCAGTCAAAACAACACTGTGTTATCGTACTTTATAACCAGTTCAACTTATCTATTGGATGATAATCGGTGCAAGTGACTATCACGCAGTGGGAATAATCAAACACGCGATATAAGGAAATCACAGACACTCAAAAAATATTTCTCATGTTCCAAATCCTGCTGTGTGAAATAAGTTCTGACTGAAAAATACCTCACGATGAACTACAGCCAATGAGAAAGCAGCTTGGGTTCGGTTCTGAGAAATCCTTCTTCTTAATCGATTTGAGATAAAATCATCACACAGACCATTTGTATCGCGAACTTCTTGCAGACTACCATTTTGTAATCACATTTCCAGTCTCACATGTGATCTTGTTTTATTTTTTATCACTTTTCAAATATGTTTGGTTTTAAAATATAGTTTGCGATGCAGAAAGAGTTTTTGGCGATCTCGTCCTCCGTCTTCTGTTGCCGACCAATTGCGCAATGTGAACAGTTTGAGCGAATGGTTATTGTGACTCGGGAAGAAGGAGTCATCTTTACTTGACTTGAAGCTAACTAGCTTGACATGAAACTAGCGAACACGCTAACACTGGACATCAAGACTCACCAGGACAAAAACCGTAAACGAAGACAGAGACAATGTTAAACACAAGGGCTAAATATACACAAAACAAACCACTGGGAACAACACACATAAACATGGGGATCACATGACAAGGAGCACACGAGGGACAATGATCATGTGACAATGAACAGGAAGTAAACAAGAACAAAATATGAAGATAATATAAACATGAACACCAAACCTTTCAGTAACATTTTACTTATATTTTGCTAAAATAAACCAAATGACTCAAAAAAAGATTTGTTCATTTTCTAAACAAGACTTAAAGGTCTGAATGTGTAAAATGAACCGAACCTCACATCACTAGTGGCAATCAAGGCCTAAATAAGAATTAATTAAGTTCTCAAAGCAAACAAATAACCTCTGATGATAACAAAAAAACCCAACTCATTTTAACGGAACCCCCGTCTCATGCTGGTAACCCCCCGGACTCCCACCGACGTTTACGCTTTGTGTTGGTGCGGTTACGAGAACTGCAGGACGCCAGCTGTGTCTGGATCAAACAGCAATCTCTGTTTGTTCTCTGATTTTTATTTTATTTGGTGCGTTGTTTACTCCATTAAAACCGGCCCGACGAGACAAACAGGCAGCGATACGTAACACATAAAAACAAAATCTGTTCTTATTTTCTGCTCATTATAAAACCAGTCAGAGAAAAATGATTACGCACAAAGACCCCATCGAAAGAGCAAGAAATCCACGCTATAATATCCCTTCATTAGCGCTTTTACAATAAGACACACATTTTAACGACATAAATAAAACTTATAGATACAGGAATTAGTCTAATGTTACAAAGGGCCAAAATTACCAGTCTTTTTTAAAATAAAATCAGTTGCTAGGCAACATTTACACTGCCATGAAGGGTTTTACCATCTAATCAAAATGTGAAAACATACAGTTCCTCCTGTAGTGTAGAGATTAAACTACATCCTCTCTACATTTGTATTTGTCAGACGTCCCTTAAATATAGTGTGTCACATTTTGTCTCGTTCATACAGCGTACAAATATCGGAATCCAGCTGTCAATTTGATAAAGTTTGGAGGACCTACTGTATGGACCCCTGAGCAAGGCCCTTAACCCCCAATTGCTCAGTTGTATAACAAGGAATATTGTAAGTCGCTCTGGATAAGGGCGTCTGCCAAATACTGCAAATGTAAATGTAAAGTTGGCGGGATTTATTGTTCACGCAAGATGACAACGAATTTAAAGGTGAGGGTTTAGATGGTTTAAGAGTTAAAGCAAATGACTTTTTAATGGTTACAGGGTCACCTCAAGGGTGGGTACTCTTTCCTTTATAATTTACACAAGTGACTGTAAGAATAGTTCTATTCTATAAATAAGCATATTAAACAATTTGCTGATGACTGTAATCTGGTCCTGTGTCAGAAGGCTTAAAACCTAAAACTTAGGAGATGACTATTAATTGGGTTTGATATCCCCTACATCATACATCATTATTCTGTAAATGTGTTTCCAGCTACCTTAATTCGCATTAACCCTTTTCTGCACAATTTAAAAACCATCTCAAGCAGGCGTAAAAACTTTTTTTTTCATTACCATCACTTGTTTTTAATCAAATAACTCAAAATGTACATTAACACAAGGGGATGGAAACATAGCTATAGATAGGGTTAATTAACCCTAGAGTGAGTGGTGTGTAGGCATCAGATCATTTTAGTCCGAAGATTTTTAGTTGATCTTCTGTAGGTGGTACTTGGCCACATTTAATAATGAAAATGAATCAGACTATTATGTAAATGTTTCTGGGATTAAAGGACGGATATGGAACGACTGAAATAAATCTGTTCTTTGCTTGTTATTTTTATATTTTTCAATTATTTAGATTGAAAAATTGTTGCACACAAAATACGCTGTCTGGGAAGCAATCCAAATATACAAGTACTGTGTCTAAGATACATACTGCTTAAGCAGGTAGTGCGTTTTATTATAAAAGCGTAACAGTTACAGGAAAAGATATCCTACTAGGCCACCAGAGGGCACCCGGAACCTCTGTATATTTTGTCATGTGCTTTCTGTTTGTCTGTCTCCTATTTCTTGTCATTGGTTAATTGTTCCCTCTTTGTGTCCAGGTGTTGCTCGTTTCACCCTGTTAGTCTGTGTATTTATACCCCTATGTTTCAGTCTGTCTTTGTCTAGCATTAATGGTGTATATGTCATTCTCACGGTCTGCCAATGCCAATGCCAATGCCAATGACAATTCTAATGCTAATGGTAATGCTAATGCTAGTTAATGCTAGTTCCTTCCATTTGTTCCTAAGTTTTCTTCTTTGTTTTTTTTTTGGGGGGGGTTCACTTTTTTTGTGGTTTATAAAATTCTGATGGCATCCCATCTCCTTGTCCCCGGTGCATCTCTATCTTCACTTGTACACCAACCACGACACAAAGTCTTTATATATGATGTATATACATATACTGCATACTACTGTATATAGGAAATGGTAGCGCAGTGGTTAACATGTTGGACTGCTAATTGGAAGATCTGGGTTCGATTCCCAGCACCACCATGCTACCACTGCTGGGCCCCTGAGCAAGGCCCTTAACCCCCAATTGCTTATTTGTATGAAAGAGGTAAATGTAAGTTGCTCTGAATAAGGATGTCTGCTAAATGCTGTAAATGTACTATAGTATTGTTATTGGTGGTATGAATAAAATTTGTACTACAGTCGCCATGTTGACGTTGTTACATGACAGGTTGACAATGTTTAATTGGTCATGTTAAACAAGTGCAATTTAACCACAAGGAACAATATTGTTTCTGAAGTATTTACAGCAACTTTAAGCACTAAAAATGTTTTTGTCACTTTTATCGTTTTTTTTTAAGAATATGATGAGTCGTCTCTCCCATGGGATCATAAAGTGTCCATCGGAAACGGATTTCAGAATTTGCCCAGAAGTAGTTGATCATCTGGGAATTTTTTGTATACTTCTTTGGAATCCTATAAATCTTAGGATATCACGTTCAGTTTCAGACATGACCAATGAGTTCTAGTATGTTCCTTAGAAGATATTTGGCCGATGCCCTTATCCAAAGCAACTTACATTAACCTCCTATTTATACAACTGAGCAATCTGGGTTTAAGAGGCCCATAGTGGTGCTGGGAATTGAACTCTGGTTTTTCCGGTATCAGTCCAACACCTTCACCACTAGGCCACCACTTCCCACACTTTTTAATCCAGTTTATCAGTTAATGTGTCTGGCTGCTAACCAGAACATTGTGGGTTTGATTTCCAGCACCACCAAGCTAACACCACTGGGCCCCTGAGCAAGACCCTTAACCTCTAATCGCTCAGTGGTATAAATAAGATACATAAGATAAATAAGAAATAAGATCTGCCAAACGCTAGAAATGTCAATGTAAAGGTGAGCTGGTGTTGAGCCCATGGTTTTCTGATTAGCAGTTGATCATCTTAACCACTTAGCTTTTACTTAAATTTGTAGCATTTCAAAGACGTCTTTATCCAGAGTGATGTACAATTATCACTTTTATACATTTGAGCAATTGGAGGTTAAGGGTCTTGCTCAGAGGCCCAAAAATTGCAAATTGGTGGTGCTGGGAATCAAACCAAGAGCTTCCAATTAGCAGTCCAACACGTTAAGCACTGTGCTACCACTTTCTTCCTTTCTCTTTTCCTACTGTATGTTACTTCAGTTTTTTTAATCTATGTTTAATTTTATAATAAACATCAAATAAAATAGAATATGCAGAGGCAAGTATTTTAATATTCATTAATTCATTTATCTTCTATACCCGCTTATTCTCTAATTCGGGGTCACAGGGATTTGCTGGAGTCTATCCCAGCCATCTCTGAAAGGGAGAAAGACAGCAAAGGTACACCTTGGACAGGTCACCAGTCCATCACAGGGCCACACACTCACACACTCACTCCTATGGGCAATTTAGAATCACCAATCAACCTAAAATACATGTTTTTAGACTGTGGGAGGAAACTGGAGAACCCGGAGTAAACCCATGTGAGCAAATGCAAACTCGACACAGAAAGACTCCTGCCCGGGAACTGCTTGGTAGCTTGGTTGTCCCCAACAGTGCTAACCACTAAGCCACCGTGCTGCCCCTATATTTTAATATTTTATATTTAAATCTTCTTCTTTTCCTTTTGGCTGTTCCCTTTTTTGGGGTCGCCACAGCGAATCATCTGTCTCCACCTAACCTTATTCTCTACATCCTCTTCACTCACACCCACTAACTTCATGTCCTCGTTTATTGCATCCATATACCTTCCCTTTGGTCTTTTCTGACGGATGATTCGAATATTAAGATTTGGCAGAGTTTTACGTTGAAGGCCTTTTCTGACACAACCCTCTCTATTTATCCAGGCTTGGGACTGGCACTGAAGTCACTGGTTTGTGACCCCTGTGGCTAGATTAATATTTTATATTTAAATATTTTAATTATTTTAATATTTATTGTCCCCTGTTTACATTCCAGAGCAAGAAATAATGATTAATGCTACTCACTCAGATCATCATGTCGAGTCTGCTTATTAAAGTCAGAGAGAGATTTACTTCCAGAGATTTACTTCCAGAGATTTACTTTCTAAGCTCTTAATCTTGCAGATGTTCCAAATTTTGTTGCAGCTTTGATGCTAAAACAGCCTTAATTTAAAGAGGACCTAGCTAGTGTGTGTTATTCCTCCTCAGCAGGAACAGGGAATCTTTAAGGCTTTGGGAATCTGTGTATGAAGTAGTCTTGGGTTAAAAGAACATCTGGCCCACTTATTCTGGGACACAGTAGGTTTGACGAATCTGTTCGGATAAATACAGACAGACACGTAAGGGTTACACCTTAGAGATCGTTATGTACAGTTAAACTTTAAAGTTACACCAACATGTAGAAACTTTTAAATGAGCTTCATGAAGCTGAATTGCTTTCAAGTGCTCCCTAAAGTGATTATCTTCTCATTTAAAAGCTCATACAGTTTAAATACAATAATTGAGGGAACAAACTTTTTTTTTCTTGTGCTATGGTGTTAGGTGGCTGTAATACAACTTATAAACTTTATAAATCAGTGAAACACAACAAGGTTAATAAGCTGATATATCAGAAAGTAGGAACTCTGTAGTGAATGTGTTGGAATGCTGATCAGAAGATTGTGGGTTCTATTACCAGCACCACCACCAACCTGCCACTGCTGGGCCCTTGAGAAAGACCCTTAATCCTCAATTGATTTTGTTATTAAATCCGATGCGCTTACATCATCTATTAAAACTGATCCGTATCCGATTACTGCATTGACACTTTACATGGCAAAACAACCCAATGTAGACATACTGACCAAAAAAGAAAGTAAAAACTGCGCAATAACCAATGGACGCGATGGACGGAGACAAAATGATTATTCACTATTTTGCCTTCTGCACAATATTTAACACAATGGAGAGGTACAACATCTGCCCCACGCAGACTTTCCACTGGTGTCCCACAAGGCTCAGTACATGGTCCTCTTCTTTTCTCCCTCTATACTCACTCCTGTGGCAAAGTTATTTCCTCACATGGATTCACATATCATTGTTACACTGATGACACTCAACTTGTCTTTTCTTTTCCTCCATCAGACACCACGGCTTCTGCAAGGATTTCAAATTGCCTGGCAGACATATCACCATGGATGGCTGCTCACCAGCTGAAGCTCAACCCTAGAAAAACTGAATTACTTTTTATCCCAGCTGACTCATCCCCATGCCAGGATCTTGCAATCACCCTGGACAATTCGCAGATCTCCTTTTCGACCAGTGCTCGCAACCTTGGGGTAACTATGAACAATCAATTATCCTTTTCCTTACATGTTGCCAACATAACATGTTCCTGCAGGTTCATCCTGCATAACATCCGGAGGATTCGACCATTCTTAACCACTCAGGCCAGTTGCTTGTGCAGTCTCTTGTAATTTCTAAACTAGACTACTGCAACTTGCACATGTTGTTTTCAATCTACCAAAGTTTTCACACACCACTCCACTGCTGCGCTCCCTCCATTGGCTCCCAGTAGCTGCACGCATCAGATTCAAAACACTGATGCTTGCCTACAAAGCGAGAAAAGGAGCTGCACCCTCCTACCTACGAACACTTAGCTGTCCTCGCATAGCACCACGCTCTCTCAGATCCACAAGTACTGCTCAGCTTGTTCCACCATCCCTTAGGATACTAGGTAGGTCTGCCTCAAGACTTTTCTCTGTTCTGGCACCATGATGGTGGAACGAACTTCCCATTAATGTCAGAACAGCAGAGTCACTGGCTGTCTTCAAGAGGCGTTTGAAAACTTATCTCTTTCTTTAAAAAAAAAAAACCCAACCCTTATTTTTTTCAACAGTTTTTTGTTGTTACATCAATTTGTGAACTATTGTATCAGTATTGAGCTGTTTAATGATATGACTCAAAGCACTTCTTGTATGTCGCTCTGGACAAGAGCATCTGCTAAATGCTGTAAATGTAAATTTAAATGTCACCAATTAAAATCTCTCTTCAGGCAAGAAAATGTATTTCAGTCATATATGTGTGTGCGGAGGCGCCGAACAAACTAGAGTGTATGTAGGTTAAAAAGCATGTGATTTGAGGGTGAACTCTAATTGGCTTGTTTTAAATCGTCCTTGAAATGCAGCATTTTTTGTCCTGAACCGTTCCACTTATGTTCTTAGCAAATCAATATTGTTTATAGGGACAGTACGGTGGTTCAGTGATTAGCAAGAAGGTCCCGGGTTCGATTCCCAGGCAGGGGTCTTTCTGTGTGGAGTTTGCATGTTCTCCCCGTGCTTGCGTAGGTTTACTCCGAGTTCTCCGGATTCTTTCCACAGTCCAAAAACAAGTATGTTTGGTTGATTGGTGATTCTAAATTGCTCATAGGAGTGAGTGTGTGTGACCTGTCCAGGGTGTACCCCTCCTGCCTTTCACCCTTATAGAGATGGCTGTGATAGACTACAGCAGATCCCTGTGACCCTGAATTAGGGAATAAGTGGGTATAGAAGATGACTAAATATTGTTTATATATTTTTCCCGTTCTCAATGAGTCTTATTTTCGCACAACTGAACAAGATTTATTGTTTTCCATTTGTTACTCTTTCTCCCTCTAGTGGACAAAGTTAGTATTCTGACCGTCATCTTTGAATGCGATTGATACGAATGGCTAAATTATTTAAATGGCTTAATTTACTAATAATTATTTACATTAAACTCTAATCCATTTTTTACTACAATACATTTATAGCATTCTTCAAGTTTTGACTTTAACATTAACCCTTTCATTATTTTAGCTAGCAGCAAATTTTAGGAAGTGTTAGCGCAGTTGTTAAGGTGTTGGACTGCTAATTAAAAGATCAGGGTTTAGTTTCAGCAACACCAAGCTTCCACTGTTGGGCCCCTGAGCAAGGCCCTTAACCCCCAATTACTCAGTTGTATAAAAGAGATAAATGTAAGTCGCTCTGGATAAGGGCATCAGCCAAATGCTGTAAATGTAAATGTACATTGGGTTCATAAAGATTGCTGATGGTTAATACATTACCACAACTGGGTAGTTATAGTTACGACACTAATTTACACAGCACTATGGCACATTAGAAAAACACACACACACACTTTTAAACTGTAAACTGCCTCCAACACAAACAAAGCAAAAACCGAAACTGATACCCTTGAATCAGCAGGTGGGCTTTCAATAAAAGATCAGCGTTTGAGCTCGAGATACCGGACGGGGTGGAAGTTTGAAACGTATACTGTTGAATTTTAAAGGTTAAGTAAGATATTATGTCTTGTGTCTATATCATCCCAGAGATCCAAGAAGCCAGAAGGACCAACAGACAGTACTTTCTGCAATAAAAGCACATTATAACCCTGACTTGAAGAGATACCTGGGTTTTATTTAAGTGTGTAATGTGATTTAATTTTTGGTTTAACCCTTAATTACTCAGTTGGTTATACAATTGATGCAAAAAATGCAATTTTATATGTCCGGTTCAGAACAATATTTCTACTCAGTTTGTTTAAAATTGTGTCTATATAAAATTGCAATTAATTTTTCAATCAACTGATCAATTAAGGGTTAAGGGCTTTGCTCAGGGGCCCAGCAGTGGTAGTCTGGTGGTGCTAGGAATAAAACACTTTAGCAAAAATGTAAAAAAATATTTGTTGATTGTGCATGATTACTGCTGTGACGAATCACTAGGAGAAGGATTTATGTTGCAAGTAATGTCTTTATTAAAGCTCATAAAATAATTCAATAACGTAGTCAAAAAGCAATCAGTGGTTGGTACACAGTAATACAAAATAACCTTGGCAAACCATTGAAAAACACTAGCCAGAGAACCGGACAGAGATCAGAAACCGAGAAAACATGCAAGAAAACAAGACGCTTGGTATGTAGCATAGCTGAACAATACTTGCAATGTGTACCATAAATAGGCTAGCTTATAAAGCTAACCAAACAGAAAGTAGGATGTGTGTGTGTGTGTAATTACCTTGATAAAGAGCAGTTTGACTCAAAATTTGCAAAAGAGCTTCAAGTGTTTAACTTTAAACATAATCTATAATGGTTGGACTACCAACCTGTAGATTGTGGGTTTAATTCCCAGCACCACCAATTTACCACTGCTGGGACCCTGAGCAAGGACCTTAACCCCAAGTTGCTCAGCTGTATATATGAGCCTAATGGTAGTCACTGCCAAGTAACATGGCAGATGTACTAAACCAATGTTTCATTCATACTTTGCGTAATCATCCTTTTTTAATGGTCTGTAAGTGTGTACTAACTCAAATGTAGTACCTAGTACCTAAGCAGTATCTGATATTGGACGCAGCCACAGACTCCCTGTTATCAGAAATTATTCAGTATATTAAAAAATCAGCACTGAAAGGAATTTCTTAAAAAAATGTTATTTCCTCTTTCCTCTCTTACTAAATCCAGCTTGAGCTTCCTCATTTGTTCTTCTTTTGTGTACCACCGTCATGACTTTTCTCCAAATGTCACGTCTAAACCCACGTCCCTTTTCATTCCTCAATCAAACAAAACATCTGCCAAATCAAGCGTTAACTCACTTCACCGAATGTTCGTTACTTTCTTTGCTCTAATGTTTAATTAATAAATGTAATGAATGCACTGCAACTGATGTATCATCAGATCGTAACTGTTTGAATCTATTTTTATATCATTTATTAATAATAATATTTCACTGTTTTTATTGTTGTAATGATTTTATAATTATTTCTTGGTTTCTTTAATGTACAGCACTTTTAAAGCTGTTGCCTTTCTAAAGCTCTTCATCAGAATCAGAATTCGATTGTATTCGCCAAGTATGTGTAAACACACAAAGGAAATTTATGTGGATTTTGGAGTACTTGGTACATGCAACATATATACCTACATACCTACATACATACATACATACATACATACATACACACATGCATACACACATGCATACATACACACACACATACATACATACATACACATACATACATACATACTTACACACATACATACCCACATGCATACACACATGCATACATACACACACACACACACACACACACTACATACATACATACATACATACATACATACACACATACTTACACACATACATACATACACACATACATACACACATACATACTTACACATACTCACATGCATACACACATGCATACATACACACACACACATACATACATACATACATACATACTTACACACATACATACCCACATGCATACATACAAAGATAC
>VCAZ01000068.1:839821-849821 GCA_005784505.1 Bagarius yarrelli
AACCCAAAGATTGTGGGTTCAGTTCCCAGCTCCACTGGATCCCTGGGCAAGGCCCTTAACCCCCAATTGCTTAGCTGTATAAATAAGATAAATGTAGGTTGCTCTGGATAAGGGGTGTCTACCAAATGCTGTACATGTAAAATATTTTATACCCAGGAGAATAAAATAATGGGTAAGCTTTATTGCTTTATAAAATTTGCCTTCACAAAATATTAAATACATAAAATTTAAGTTTATGTCATTGTCTCCAAATAAAAAGGAATGGGATTCAAAATAAAAATAATAATATAACATATAACTTCATTGTGCAAGGTACAGCACTCCTGGAGCAGGAGGGGTTGAGGGTCTTGCTCAGGGAGCCAACAGTGGTTGGCTTGCCAGTGGTGGGGCTTGAACCCAAGTGTTTCTGGTCTTCAGATCAGCAACTTAGCACCTTAAGCATTTGAGCCACCACTGCCCCCACTCAAAAATATGAGTGAGTAAATAAATACATATAAATAAATATCTGTTTAAGAGTTGGGGATGGTGTTAGCTCAGTGGCTAAAGTGTTAGATTGCTAATCGGAAATAAAAAATTCGATAAATGAAACCTTATGAACATTTAATTCCAGAAAGCTGAATAAACTCATCCTAACTACAAGCTGCTACTGGAATAAATCCTGACTATCTTATCATGTCCATGTCTAAGAACGTTCCAGAGAATGTTTTCCTCCTCCACTATCATGGATTATCTGTCAGTCTGAGGAATTACTTCAGGAACCGTCTGCTCCAATCAATGCAAACAGTAGTACAATGTTCCTGTCAATGTATATACAGAACACCTGCTGATTCCCAACCCTTTTAGCAGGAAGATGGAGTTCTGTTCTGCCGTCGGAATGGAAATGGGACACTAGACGATAAACGATAGACTCATGGGACAGTTGCAATCAATATGAAGAATGACTGCAGGTCTGATCTAAAATGAGTTTGTGTTTTTTTACCCCTCTGTTGGGATAAACTTACACAGAATTTTATTGGCTGACGATGTCTCCACTTGGGCCGGTGGCATGTTGGAGCTGTTTGCTTTGATAAGAAGCAGAAACGGCTATGGAACCCCAACTTATGACCTGCTGTCTCTTATATCGATAATATATTTTTTGTTTTATTGTTTTTATTTAACTTGATGATTGCTCCACGATGCAAATTGGTAAAACTCCAGGGTTGCCAATCCTTCATATGCACACCTTTTTTTTTTTTCGCACAGTGGTGGCTCATGGTTAAGGTGTTGGACTACCAACCTGAAAATCATCGCTTCAATTCCCAGCTGCACCAAGCCACCACCATTGGGCCCCTGAGCAAGGCTCTCAATAGCTCAGTGTGTATAAATGAGATAAATGTAAGTTGTTCTGGATAAGGACGTCTACCAGATGATGTAGATTCTATTTAAACTTGGATTTTCCTTGTCAATCAGTTGACGAGGGGACCTTTTCGGCGTCACTTTTGTTTTTTCTAATCGGTTTATGTAATTGCATGAAATTCACATGGTTTAACCTTAAACTCGGTGAGAACTTTTGATTTATGCTTTAACAAAAAGGACATGGGAGACAGGAAAACAATACAAGATGGATTGTGGGGATTGGTAGTTCAGCGGTTACGGGGTTGGACTGCTAATCAGAAGATCATGGGTTTAGATCCCAGCACCAAGCTACCACTGCTGGGCCCTTAATAAAGCCATTCATTAACCCTTAACCCTTGGACTGCTCCAATAAATAAATAAAAATAAGATAAATGTAAATCACTCTGGATAATAAAGGGCCAGAAATAAAAAAAAAAAAAAAAAAAAAAAAAAAAAAAAAAAATGATAAATCCTATTCCCAAGCAGCTGGCGGTGGTATTGGTAACCTAGCAACCAACAGTACAGAAACCAAGGCAAGAAGAATGGAGCGGAAACAGGCGATTAGTCATGTAGAACTTATAATACTTCTAATATTTAAAAACATATACAGTATATTAATAATACAAATATATATTAGCCTAGAGGTTAAGGTGTTAGAACTGCTAATCGGGAAGATCAGGGTTTGAGTTTTGATTCCCAGCACCACCAAGTAGCCACTGCTGGGCCCCTGAGCAAGGCCCTCAACCCCAATTGCTTAGTTTGTTTAAAGAGATAAATGTAAGTTTGCTCTGGATAAGGATGTCTACCAAAAGCCAGAAAAGTCTGAGCAGTGCTGCTTTCCTCATCTGTCCAGATGTTCCTGTTATAAGCTGTGTTGTTATAGCTGCAGTATTTGGCAGACATCCTTATTCAGAGTGACTTACAGTTATCTCTTTTATACTGAGCAGTTGGGAGTTACAAGCCTTGCTCAGGGCCCAACAGCGGTGGTATGGTGGAGCTGGGAATCGAACCCACAATCTTCAGATCCAATAGTCCCAACACCTTAACCATGAACCACTACTACTTCCCCAATAAGAAACTGATTGTGGTTTACACAACAATATATATTAATAATCCACCCATCTCTCTCTTTCTCTTCTCTCTCTCTCTCTCTCTTTCTCTCTCTCTTTCTCTCTCTCTTTCTCTCTCTCTCGTCATCAATTTTAAAGATAAGGACAGATAAAACGTTACACACACACTAACACACTCTACACTGTCTGTCCTCTCGCTCTCTCTCTCTCTCTCTTTCTCTCTCTCTTTCATCATATTCATCAATTTAAAAATAAGGACAGATAAAACGTTATACACACTTACACACTCACACACACTCTCTCTCTTTCTCATCATCATTAATTTAGAAATAAGGATAGATAGAACCCTCTTTCTCTTTCTCACTATCTCGCTCTCTCTATCTCGCTCTCTTTTTTCTCTCTCTCTCCTCATCATCAATTTAAAAATAAGGATAGATAAAACATTACACATTAACACACATTCTCCTCTCTCTCTCTCTCTTCTCTCTCTTCTCTCTCTCTCTCTCTCTCTCTCTCTCTCTCTCCTCAATCATCAATTTTAAAAATAAAGATAGATAAAATGTTACACACACACACTAACACACTAAGACACACTTTATTTCTCTCTTTCTCTTTCTTTCTCTTTCTCACTCTCACTTTCTTTCATTCTCTCTTTAACTTTATCACTTTTCTTTCTCTTTCATTCTCTCTCCTTCGCCGTCTCTTTCTCTGGGATTCACTCTGCTCCACCGACCTTCAAGACTAAAGTTTACATTACAGTCGCTCACCATTACCATAAACTGTGACATTCTGTGTCCCCCAGATGAGGACGGGTTCCATATTGAGTCTGGTTCCTACTTGTCTCAGGGAGTTTTTCCTTTGAGACAGTGGCCACCGGTTTGTTCATTAGGGACAAACTTACCCTCTTTTACTGTTACTGTATTCTGTGTAAAGCTGCTTTGAGACAATGTCCACTGTCAAAAGTGCAAAACAAATAAAGTTGAATTGTGTTGGTTTTTGTTGTCCAGGGGACGTCCTTAGAGAACTCGGCTAGTGATATTTTCTACTGATTTTTTAATGTTATAAATATTAATCTACATCAAGAGAGCACACAAAAAATGTTTTTTTTTTTTTTTTCTGTCTACGCCAAGTACCATTTTATTTTACAGACGTTCTTATCTCATTTATACAAATGAGCAATCAGGGGCCCAGCAGTGGTGGCTTGGGAATCAAACCCACAATCTTTGAGTTGGTAGTGTAACACCTTAACCATGAGCCACCACTTCCCATTACTTAGCTTATCTTTGGTCAGTCGATAAAAATTAAACCCGAAACATATTTATATTCCAGTGTAAAATTATTTTTATATTTTTATAAGCTACTGGAACAGAAGCAAACTGATGATGTCCTCCAATGTGTGTGTGGCGATATAGAGGATTTACTAATAATAGAAGGAGATGGGCTCTTACACCAAATACACCACTAGAGGGCAGCAGATGAATACAGGTTACATTTAGACTTAACTTTTTCACACACACACACACACACACACACACACACACACACAACTAACGAGCAATGCTTTCTTTAACAAGGTTATGTGTCTGTTTTAGGTTTGTTTTAATAAATATGTTAAGTTTAATATTTAATTTTAAAAAGTTTTAGATTTGAAATTTTTTATTATTGCATCTATCTTTTATCTCTTTTATAAAACTAAGCAATTGGGGGTTAAGGGCCTTGCTCAGGGGCCCAAACCCCTGACTCGAACCCAAAATCTTCCAATTAACAGTCCAACACCAGCGCTACGAAATCTCCCATTACATTTACAGCATTGGGCAGACGTCCTTATCCAGAGCGATTTGCATTTATCTCTTTTATACAACTGAGCAATTAGGGGTTAAGGGCCTTGCTCAGGGGCCCAGCAATGGCAACCTGGTTTTGCTGGGAACCGAACCCAAAATCTTCCAATTAGCAATCCAACCATTGGGCTACCAATTCTAACATTTTAACATTGACAGCATTTGGCAGACGTCCTTATTCAGAGGGACTTACATTTATCTCTTCTATACAACTAAGCAACTGGGGGCAATTAAGGGCCCAGCTCAAGAGCCCACAGTAGTGGCTTAATGGTGCTGGGAATCAAACCTTGGTCCTTATGGTATCAGTCCAACGCCTCATTTTCCCACCTGAAGCCTGCAGGTCATCCCAGGGGACTTATCAACCCATCACAGGGTGCAATCACACACATACAGAATAAATCACACACTGCAGATGGTTTAGATGTCAATCAGCCTAAAATGCTGGTTTCTGGACTGGGTGAGAAAACGGGAGAACCCAAAGGAGAAACTCCTGAAGAACACATGGGATGGAGGTCAAATCCCTAATCCTAAAAATCAGACAAACAGTCACAATCATAATGAGAAGAAGAGAAGAAGAATCATCATCAACATATTTTATAAAGTAAGAACATGTTAATGTTGATTAAATTTAAAGCTGAATAATGTGTAGAAATGACTTTCCATTTAAAGTCTGCTGTAAATGTTACGCCACTGACCTTCTGATCTGCCACTTTCAGTAAGGAACCCTAAAGCTTAAGGAAGCGACGTGGATTTATTTCAATAGTGCCACAGTTCTGGATCCCCAATGCAGAATTTTTTATTGCGAGTCAATGAAACAGCAACAAAACGATTTAAACGCTGAATCCTTCTGGAGTCTCTGTGGTGCCTCGACTCGCAGTTCACCGATCTGATCGTTAGACTGAAATGAAAGAAATGTCCGCCGAAAAAACGAAAAAAAAAAAAGGACATGTTTGCGTGAAATTTCTGTTAAAATGTTGAATAAAGTGAAACATTCATTCATTTATCTTCTCTAGCCGCTTATTCCCTAAATCGGGGTCACAGGGATCTGCTGGAGTCTATCCCAGCCGTCTCTGAAAGGGTGAAAGGCAGGAGGGGGACATCCTGGACAGGTCACCAGTCCATCACAGGACCACACACACACACAAACACACACTCCTATGGGCAATTTAGAATCACCAATCAATCTAGGAGTGAGTGTGTGTGTGTGTGTGAGTGTTGTGGCCCTGTGATGGACTGGTGACCTGTCCAGGGTGTTTCCCCTCCTGCCTTTCCCCCTTTCAGAGACATATGGGATAGACTCCAGCAGATCCCTGTGACCCCGATTTAGGGAATAAGCGGGCTAGAGAAGATAAATGAATGAACTAATTAACTAAATAACAGAATAAATAAAATAAATAAATAAATAAATGATAGATATTAAAGTTCTTAAATGAAAACTAACGTTGTAAAGGAAAAAAACAATATAAATGCAAAACAAACAAACAGAACACAAAACTAAGAAATAAATAACACAATTAAAAAAATAAAACAAATAAACCACATTTTGTTTATATAGAAAAATAGATTTGGTGCTGGGAAAAAAATACAAACAAACACAAACAAAAACAATCATTTATTTTTATTTAACTAAAACAACAACTAACTATTAACTCTCTCTCTCTCTCGCTCTCTCTCTCCCTCTCTTGCTCTCTTATCTCAACTTCTGCTCTCTCTCTGCTGCTCGTTTCTCTTTTTTTGTCACTGTTTCTTTCTCTTTCTTTCTCTCTCTGGTCGCTCGTCTCTCTCTCTTTCCATGTTTCTTTTTTCTGTTTCTATTTCCCTCTTTCTTTTTTATCTCTCTGTTTCCTATACTCTGTTTTTTTACAATAATTATTGACGTTTAGTTAATTTATTAATGCTTTTTTATGTTTTTCTTATTTATTAAGTCATCCTGTTTTAGCATTAAATGACTGGAAAAATAAATGATGTTTAATAGTGAAGTCTCTCACTCTCTATTTCTGTCTCTCTCGCTCTCACTCTCTCTCTCTCTCTCTCACTTCTCTCTGTCTCTCTCTCTGTCTCTCTCACTTTCTGTCTCTCTTCTCTCTCTCTCTCTCTCTTTCTCTCTCTTCTCTCTCTCTGTCTCTCTCACTTTCTGTCACTATCTCCTTCTAGCTCTCTATCTCTCTGTCGCTCTCTCCTCTTTCTCTCTCCTCTCTCTCTGTCTCTCCTCCTGTCCTCTCCTCTCTCTCTCGTCTGCACTTCTCTGCTCTCTCTCTCTCTACTGCCGTCACTATCCTCTTCTATCTCTTCTCCTGCTCGGTCACTCTTTCTCCCTTCCGCTCTCTCTCTCCCTCTCTTCTCTTACCTCCGCTCTTCTTCTCTCTCGGGGGTATCTGCTCCCTCTCCCTCTCTCTCTCTCTCTCTCTCTGCTCCTCTGTCTCTCTCTCTCTCCACTCTGTCTCTGGCAGAGAGAAGCTCGCTGTTTCGATCTTATATGGTGAACTCTGCTTTGCGCCAGAACTACTGTTTTAAAAAAAAAAAAAAAAAGAACACCACAGTTTTTTATACTGTTTTTTTATACTCTGTATTTTTTTTTTTTTTACAAAAACATTGACTTTTCAACTTAATTAATTTATTTATTTGTCTATTTATATTTTTAATGTTTTTTTCTATTTATAAGTCAATCTGTCTTGTCATGTATAAAAATGACTAATAATAATAAATGATGTTTAAAAGTCAAAAAGTCTCTCTCTGTCTCTCTTCTCTCTGACTCTCTCTCTTTCTGTATCTCTGTCTCCTCTCTCTCTTTCTGATCTCTTTCGACTCTCTCTCTTCTCTCTGTCGCTCTCTCTTTCTGACTCTCTCTGACTCTTCTGTCTCTCCTCTCTCTTTCTCTGCTCTCTCCGCTCTCTTTTCTGTCTCTCTCTCTCTTTCTGTCTCTTTCTGTCTTTCTGTTCTCTCTCTTATTGTCACTGTTTCTATCTTTTTTCTCTCTTTTTGTTCTGTTTCTTTCTGTCTCTTTCTCTCTTTCTTTCTGTCATTATCTCTCTTTTTTTCTCTCTCTCATTTTCTGTCCCTGTCTTTCAGATTTAGATTCAGAAGTGTTTTTTGGTATGAATGTAAATAAATGACACTAAAAACCAGATTACAGTCGAATTATAAACAGAATAAAAAGCCAATATTAACAAAAGGAAGTACAACAAGATAAAATAAATAATAAATAAATAAATAAATATATAAATAATAATGGACAGTATCTGAGTGTGTAGTTGTGAGGTGTGTGAGTTTATGATGTGTGTGTAATGATTGTGTGGTGATGGTGTTTGTATGTGTTTGGTGTGTGTTTGTGTGTGTGTGTGTGTTTGTGTTCTAGCAGGGACACTGGGTGTCTTACTGTTTAAGTATTAATACGATAAAATTAAATTTTATACATGGAAAAAACAAACAAACCCGAACAAACCTTTTGTTTATTTTATAAATTATTATTATTTTTAAATTATTGCATTATGTTGTTTTATTTTTTAAACAAACTTTATGAATATTATATGACGTCTACCAAATGGGCGGAGCGAAACCATAGCAACAAAAGTGCTAACAGTTTAAACGATATTTTCCCCATTGGTCGCATTGGTACAAACTCCGCCCCTCTGTGTTACGATTGAACAGTTACAATCCTCCCCCCTTCAATCATTGGCTAGCGCTGAAACATGACAGTGAAATCTAGCCAATCCTTATAAAGGGGGCGGGGTTTGTCCGTCATACTGGTTATGGTTTAAGAATGAGTAACGTAAATCGAGCGAGTGTGTCGTGAAGTCGGTCGGAGTGGTTTTATTTGGGTGCTTTAGGACCCAGTGAGCGCAGACACGGCGCTAATAAACACCGCCTGTCCGACAGAATCAGCCGGAAAAGAAGGGATATCGATACAGACGGCGTTACTCAGAGATATAAAGACACGGAATGGGGATGAGAGCTGCGGAAAATCCACCACGGAGGAGTTAAAAAAAACCCCCCAAAAACCGACAGTGTTGTGTTTGCTGTTCGACCGGCTGGGTGGCTCGCGCTCTTTCTAAAGCCGATCTCTTTTCAAGGAAGAAAAATAATAATCATTGTTCCACTTTTTTCCCCGGTTAAAGACGCAGAGCGTTAAAGAGTAAACGCTTCATTTCCGGTCGGATTCCACGCTCCGTGTGTTAAAAATGCCCGACGAAACACACTGTTTCCGAACTGAGTGGAGAAAGTGGCAGGTCTGTATTCACACTGCTCGCCGCTTCCTGTCGCGCGCGGTTACACTTTTCTTTCTGCGAATATTTGCATGCATGCAGTCATTAGTGTGTGCGCTGCAGTTTATGCACTGATGCTGTCATGTCTTAACTCTGTTGCATTTGTTATAAAAATGAATCGCACTTAAAGGAGAGAAAAAGAGTTCCAAAAAAAATTCAGAGCAGGTCATCATCATCTTCATCATCATCATCATCATCATCTCAAATCACCATCTTCATCATCATCATCTCAAATCACCATCTTCATCATCATCATCATCTCAAATCATTAATGCAGATTATTTTACTAAGATATAAAAAATAGACACATCTAAGGTTTCTTTTCTTTCTTTCTTTTCTTTCTTTCTCATATTTATTTCTTTCTTTCTCATTTATTCTTTTCTTTCTTTCTGGCTCTCCCTTTCTCTTTGTCACCATTTCTCTATTCCCCTTGCTCTCTTTTGCATTCACTCTCTTGCTCTTTCTCTATCTCTCTCTCGCCCTTTCTTGCTCTTTCTCTTTTTGTCACTTTCTCTCTCTCTCTCTCTCTCTCTCTCTCTCTCGCTCGCTTTTTCTATCTTTTTTGTCAGTTTCTCTTTCTCTCTCTCTTTCTCTTTCCCTCTCTCGATCTTTTTCTTTCTCTTCCTTTTTGTCAGTTTCTCTCTCTTTCTCTTTCCCTCTCTCGATCTTTTTCTTTCTCTTCTCTTCCTTTTTGTCAGTTCTTCTCTTTTCTCTCTCTCTCTTCTCTTGTTTCAGTTTCTCCTCCTCTCCCCCACTCCTTTCCTTCTTTTTTTGCTCTATCTCTCTCTTTCTTTTTGTCACTTTCTCTTTCTCTCGCTCTTTCTTTGTCTTTCTGTCTTTCTCTTCTCCCTTTTTCCTTTTTCCGTCTTCTCCTCTGCTTCTCCTCATCTCTCTTTCTTCCTTGCATCTCTCCTCTCCCTCCTCTGTTTCTTCCCCTCTTGCTTTACGTCTCTCTCTTCTCTCTCTTCTTCTTCTCCCTTCGCTTTTTCTCTTGTCTTTTTTGTGATTCTCCGGTCCTCTTGTCTTTTCTCTCTCTCTCTCTCTTCTCTCTCTCTCTCTCTCTCTCTCTCTCTCTCCTCTCGTCTCTGTCTCTTCCTCTTTTTGCGTTCTGATGATTTTTCTCTCTCTTTCTTTTTGTCACTGTTTTTCTCTCTTTTTTTCTTTTACCCTCTCTCTCTCTCTCTCTCTCTCTCTCTCTCTCTCTCTCTCTCTCTCTCTCTCTAATCCCAATTTTTTTTGCAATCAAGCACAAAAATAACACACTGCATAAAACGCAGCACTTTGTATTTTTCCTCCCTTTATTCTGTAAAAGGTGCAGAAAAGTGCAAATGAAAGTGTAACACTAAAATAAAACGGAAAGTCTGTGTGCGGAGAAAACAGAACAGAATAACGGATGAATGTAATGTTTGTAATGTTGCCTTTGATTAGTATCACTTGTACCGTTGCTTGTTTTCTG
>VCAZ01000068.1:852321-892321 GCA_005784505.1 Bagarius yarrelli
GTGTGTGTGTGTGTTTTAACCCTAATTTGAGAGAATAATTTGTTTTTAATGCTTCATTGTATGTATGTATGTGTGTGTGTGGGGGGGGGTGTCTAGACGCGTGTGGTTCTAAAAATCCCTGTGTGTGTGTGTATTTGGACTGTGTGTAAAATTGGAAGTGTGTGTGTTGTGTAAGAGAGAGTAAAGTATATAGTGTGTGTCTGTGGGTCTAGATGCCTGTGTGTATTTAACTGTGTGAAATAGGACATTTGTTTGTGTGTGTGTGTGTGTGTGTGTATGAGAGAATGTGTGTATTTAAACCCTAATCTGAGAGATTTACTCGTTTTAATCCTAAACCAAAACCAAGTGCACAAAAAAAGAAATTGATTTGTTTGCACTTTCATGTGTGTGTGTGTGTGTGTGTGTGTGTTTGTATTTGAACTCTTGTTTAAGAGGTTAATTTGTTTCCATTTTCCATGGTGTGTGTGTGTGTGTGTTGTGTGTTTGTGTGAACCCCAACGTTAATGATTTATTTTGCTTTAATTCTGTGTGTGTGTGTGTGTGTGTGTGTTTTTGTGTGTGTTTCAAACCTAATCTGACTAATAAGTGTTGCTTTCTCTATTAACTCAAAACCAAGTGCACAAAAAAGAGATTGATTTGTTTAGACCTTCATTCCGTGTGTGTGTGTGTGTGTGTGTGTGTGTGTGTGTGTGTGTGTGTGTGTGTGTGTGTGTAGTCAGACTGAGATTCCTCATCTCTGGATGACTGTTTCGGTACTCTCACATTATTGACTCCCTCAGTCGATAACCCTGGCAACCCAAGCTGAACCGCACGCTGGGGGGCCTCCGGATGGCGACCGCTTTTCTGTAAAAAAAAAAAACAACAAAAAAAAAAGAAACATACCTAGTCAAATCCGTCCAGACCTGAGCGGCGTCTGTGCTCGAATCACTGAACACCAGTCATTCTCCGGTTAGAGCTCCACTCGCAGGCAGGCAAGAACGATTACAGCCAGAACGACGCCGGAGTCCCGGGTGACCACTTGAGCCAGACGCTTTGCAGACGAGTTTTATTATTTATCCCTAATTTGGATTTTCTGCTGTCACATGACTACCTCCGCTCCTGTAGTTGGCACTGACACATACGGTCATCGTCTTAAAAACAAGCATGGCGGAAAATATAAGGCCGCCTCTGGCTTTGTATTCGATGTCATTTTATCTATTTCTTTGACTTTTTTTAATAGATGTATTGTGTTCCGATATATCGTAACGAGGCCCTTTCCGATACGCAATAATTGCGTTATAAATAATCCAAACTTCTGGTAGTCTGCGGATTTTTTTTTTTTATGATTTTAGCGACAGCGTAGTTAAAACGAGTAGAAAAGCGATCATCCGTGACCTTTTGCATGTACGGATTTGTATGCTAAGCGTACACATGGACAGGCTCTGATTTAAATCTCGGCTGTTTCCCTGTCCGCTGCTGGTCTGAGACATTCCAAACATCAGTGCAGCTGTTTGGAAATAAAACCTCAGCGTACCAAAATGCTGAGATTGTTTCATGCTGTAAAATGAGGTCCGTTCTGTTTTTTTTTTTTTTTTTTTTTTTTTTTTGCTGTGCTAGTTAGCATAACGATCCCGAGCTGTGAGAGACTGCAGCCCAGGATTAACTCCGAACTTTAATAACCTTTTTTACATGGAAATGTCCAGCAGGCTTCCGTGATGAGTCAGACGTTCTGTAGTTTTTTTTCCACTTCTGATGTGTGATTTACAGCCGTTTTGAACACGAAATGACATGACGTGAATATCTGAGTCACGGTTCCGTCACACAGCAGTTTGTGACGCAGTGTGTGACATCTTATGACAGTATAAACGCCTCTGCAGTGTAAATAAACAGTTTATTACACTTTTTGTCGTTTTGATTAAAAAAATGTTGTTTAAAAGAGTCTGGTTGACTTTAGATGAAGCGTTCAGCTGGAATAAATCTAACATTTTTATTGAGTCTAAATGTGTGACTGAATGAGTGTAAGACAGTAAAAGGAAGTGTGAGTAAAAGGAAGTATGAAAGTTTGAGGGAGTGACTGACTAACTAAGAAAGTTACTGACTGAGAGACTGATTGAATGTCGGAGTGACTGACTGTCTGAATGACTGAATGAGTGAATGACTGACTAAGTAGGTGAGTGACTGACTGACTAAGTGACTGACTGACTGTGTAAGTGACTGATTAAATAAGTAACTGACTGACTGACTGACTCAGTGACTGACTGTGCGAGTGACTGACTGACTGTGTAAGTGACTGAGTGAGTGACTGAGTAAGTAGGTGAGTGACTGAGTAAGTAGGTGAGTGACTGAGTAAGTAGGTGAGTGACTGAGTAAGTAGGTGAGTGACTGACTGAATAAGTGACTGACTGACTGTCTAAGTGACTGATTAAATGAGTAACTGACTGACTCAGTGACTGACTGTGTGTGACTGACTGACTGTGTAAGTGACTGACTGACTGACTGAGCAAGTGACTGACTAAATAAGTGACTGACTGAGTGACTGACTAACTGTTTCAGTTAGTCACTAAGTGACTGACCTGTGGGAGTGACTGAATGACTGACTTTGGAAGTGACTGAATGACTGACCTGTGGGAGTGACTGACCTGTGGGAGTGACTGAATGACTGACTGTGGGAGTGACTGAATGACTGACCTGTGGGAGTGACTGACCTGTGGGAGTGACTGAATGACTGACTGTGGGAGTGACTGAATGACTGACCTGTGGGAGTGACTGACCTGTGGGAGTGACTGAATGACTGACCTGTGGGAGTGACTGAATGACTGACCTGTGGGAGTGACTGACCTGTGGGAGTGACTGAATGACTGACCTGTGGGAGTGACTGAATGACTGACCTTGGGGAGTGACTGACCTTTGGGTAGTGACTGAATGACTGACCTGTGGGAGACTGACTGTGGGAGTGATTGAATGACCTGTGGGACGAATGCTGATGCGGCTGAAGTAACTGACCTGTGGGAGTGACTACAATAAAGAAAAAGAGCAAATAAGAGGAAGAAACAGTCTGAATGAGAGGGTGAGAGATTTTGAGACTGAAAGAAAGCCTGAATAAGTAAGTTGGAGCTGAGTGACTTTGTCGCGTCGCGTCCCATCTCGTCTCGTCTCCCCTCTCCTAGTCTTAATCTAGTATATATATGTATTATGTATTATGTCTCTTAGTGATAAAATGTAACTTAAGGAAAACATGGCTACTGTACACGAGAGCTGCATTTTGTGGCCGTAGTGATGAGTAGAGTTCCACTCAGACATGTCTCCTGTCTCGCACTGCTCGTCAGCACTTAGCTGAAGGTTAATGCCCGCTGTAGTGCCTCTACACAGCGATGTCAGCTTATGCTGCCATTATTGCTAAAAACCACCCTTTCTTAGCCACTCGACTGAACACGTTCACCTGCAATTTGTATTGCAACACTTACAGCGTCATGATGCTGATGCGCAGACATCCTTCAGATCTTCACGAAGCCAAACGTCGTTGGCTGATTAATGAGAAGTAAACAGAGAGTGGGCTTCTGCTTTTCATTTATGCCTCATTAAAAATAACCCTAATCCTCGTCTCCTGTTTGATCTTGGATTATTTGGGTATAGTTTTCAAATTTGTGAGATAACTTGGCCATACCGAGATTTCAAAAGTCACATTTTGCCTGAAAAGGCATTTATATTTATGGCTATTTATACAATACATTTATCCTTTTTATACAATCCAGCACTCAGGTGTTAGGGGCCATCCCCAGGGGCCCAGCAGTGGCAGCTCGGTTGTCCTGGACCTTGAACTCATGACCTTTGAATCAGCAATTCTTAACAAGCATTGCGCCACCACTGCCCAAATATACAATAACCGCATATCTAGAAACAGTGGTACATGCTGACGTTCGCTAAACGATACCCTGAGTTATATAGTAATATTTATATTTTATATTGTTTTAGCCACAGGAATGTGTTGCCTGGTGATTTTTTTTTCTCCCCTTTGTTAGATAAAGCAGCCTATTGTTTTCATCCAGTGAGAATTCTTTGGGAAACCTTTTCAAATTATTCAGCTGCCTGTACCAATTTACCAATTACTTTGCTTGGTGAAACAGAAATTGCTTCTGAGAACACATCCATCTTCTCGTATATTGGCATAATCAAATTTGGTTTAGAATTGATTCTAGGGAAAAGAGTGTTGTGCATTTGTGTCTTCGTGGTGGAGGCATAGACACAGTGTTTGTTTTTTGTGGCTCTAAAATGCACAAAAGTGACCTTTTTTTTCCAAAGGTCCTACTTCTGCCTAGTAAGGGATTATGTTGGCCAAAATAAATAAATCACTAACACCATAATAAGCCTGGGACGTTTGCTTTAACTTGCAGAATTATTCTTTCTTTCAGTTCATTGACAGTGAGGAATTTATTCAGGGTGACGGTGGTTCCCGGTGATATTGAGAACATTATGTCGTGCTAGGAATACACAAAGGATTTGAATGCCTTTCCATTACAGTTTAACAGGCACAGACCCATTTGCACAGTCATGCACATCGACCGTAGAGTAGCTAATGTACCTTTTTTTTAGCGGAGAGTGGAAACCAGAGAAGCAAGAAAAAATCATCATGCAGAAAATAATCATTTCAACCCTTAACGAAAGTACACTTCCCCGTCCAAAAAAAGTCACACACTGTAATGCATCATTTGGTTACAGCACGCATTTGCGGTGGCATCGTTTCGATACGATTTTGCAATGTCAAAAGATTTATTCCTGTCCTGAGTTGCATTAATTACTCCAGCACATCCCAAAGAGTCTCAATTGGGTTCAGGTCTGGACTGTATTGTGGTGGCCAATCGATGTGTAAAAATGAGGTCTAATGCTCATTTATGTGCAATCATGGAAGAAAAAAATCCATTGATAAAATAATCTGGTCATTCAATATATTCAGGTAGTCAGCTGACCTCATTCTTTGGGCACATGACGCTGTTGTATCTAACCATCTGCAGCAACCCTGGATCATTACATATAACCATAAGCCACCACTTCCCCATCATCATAGCATAGATCATGGCACTGTGCCCACAGGCTTGTACGGTAGACATTAGACATGATGTGTGTGATACTTCATCTACCTCTCTTCTTACCCCGTTGTGCCGATCACTTGGGAGCAGGGTAAATTTGGACTCCTCAGACGCCATGACCTTCTTTTATTGCTCAGAGTCCAATCTTTATTCTCCAGAGCAAATTGAAGCCTTTTTCCTGATTAGCCTCACTGATAAGTGGTTTTCTTAAAGCTACACAGCTGTTTAGTCCCAATCCCTTGAGTTCCCTTCACATTGTGCTTTTCCTTTCACTATAAAACATAGCCGTGAAGTCTACTGTTGGCTTTTCACAAAACGTTTCAGTGACCACCAATCATGAAGTTTTTTTTTCCGACCACATTTCTTTCCTGAAGGTGATGGTTCTCCACTCTCCTTCCAGTTATAATAATGCACAGTTTATAACCCAATTTTAGTAGTTTCAGCAATCTCCTTAGATGTTTTCTTTTCCTGATGCATGCCAATAATTTCACCTTTTTAACACAATTTTAACATCTTTTCCATGATCACAGGATGTGTCTTCCGACATTAGGTCCAATAACTTGGGAGGCTCTTACCTGCTTAGTTAACTCTAGTTGGTGACTTTTTTTTGGACAGGCACTCTGTGTTCTATATAGTTTGATTATGGGTAATATGAATGCAATCACCGGGGGTAAATTGTCACGTGACATGCGTAATCACAACAGCTTAAACGTTTCGAGTTGGACGTTGTAAAACAGGTGCAATTTAGCCACAAAGAGCCACTAAATTATTTAAATTTAAATTGCCAAGTGTTTCTCTCATTTTCGACGATGACTAGGCTCTTCCGCACTCTCCGACTCATGGGATAGTAACATGCCCATCATATTTATACTTCAGAATGCGGGTGGAAGCAGTAGGTCATCTTGACACTTTTTGTCTAGTGTTTTTCAAATACTGTCAGTCCAGATATTGTACTCACTTAAGTTTTTTACATACTTATAGTAGGGAGGTGTGATTTCGATTGCAGTCTGTGTACCCTGGTTTCAGGGCCTGGCCTGAAAATTCTTACTCAACTGAAGGCGAGGGAGAACTGACTGGAGGACTTGCTCACTGCCTTTTTTTCTTTG
The DNA here is from genome assembly GCA_005784505.1 of Bagarius yarrelli. Classification (NCBI taxonomy): domain Eukaryota; kingdom Metazoa; phylum Chordata; class Actinopteri; order Siluriformes; family Sisoridae; genus Bagarius; species Bagarius yarrelli. The sequence continues at coordinate 858,491 of VCAZ01000068.1, forward strand.
AAGCAGTCCTTCCCTTGCCTGTCATCAGCCTGTACCCCACAGAGTTGGGTTAAAATATGCAAAGAAGATCTACATGCACATTGATCCCTGGTCTACTAACGACTGAATGAAAGAGAGTGCTTTTGATAGCGCTGACCTAATAAACTTCAAAGAGGTTCCGTCGACCCATTTTGATGCCGCAAAGAATAGAATATAGGCAGAAACGTGCTACGAAAATTGAATAATTACGTTAAAGTAAATGATTTGGTCTCAGCAATTCACTTGGCCTGTCGGAACTAGACGAGCAAAGTATTGTTTGTGATTCTTAAAAAAACAAGTGGTGATGGTTTGGATGGCCTCTCTAGACTTCAGAGAAAAACGGTTGTCTTCATCTTTATATATACACATATATTATTACAGGACTATTTCTTTGTACTACAAATCTCGCACAGGCTGTATTTTTCTGCAAAGGCCAGTGATATCAAAAAAAGATTAAAATTTGCACAGTCAACTCTGATCTAATTTAAACACACAGCTGAACCTCTTTATTTCAAGCTACAGTGAATTGATTTAAATATAAAGATCCAGACTCTGAGCTCTCTCCTCTGCAGTTATTTGCAATTTCTACTGCTTGGTCAAAATGTAAACCAACTTAATCATTTGGGAGGGGAACCACATTGTGGATCGATGAGTAAGGTATTGCCTCCTAACTGGAAGTTTAGCAAATCCCAGCACCATCAAGCTGTCATTACTAGCCCCTGGTTGGGTAAAAAAAAGATCTATGCCGCTCTGTCTTCCAAATGCCACTTCACCAAATAGAACGAAATGGGGTTAATATGGAAGTGGATGGGTGGTATGGAGACGAGGACACCTGGGCAATTGGTAGCGTAGTGATTAAAGATGTTAGACTGCTAATTAAAAGGTCAGGGTTCGATTTCCAGCACCACCAAGTTACCACTGACCACAAGACCCTTAACCGCCAATTGCTCAGTTGTATAAAAGAGATAAATGTACGTCGCACTGGACAGGTGGTATCTGCCAAATGCCCCCCTCCCTCCGATAACATGCTGGTACTTTAATTAACAGCTTTAAATCTTGATGGAATCTCATCCTGACTATATACTGACCTCCATGGTACATAAGATAGACTGAAACATTTATTAAAAAGCTTGCAGATACTTGGGATAAAAGAACTAATGAATGAGACCTGATTGCTTTTATGCAACATTGCAAAAGCAAATTAGAACGCTTTATCTTGTATTTATCATTGACGATCGTGTTCTTTTTTTTTTTCCCCAGGTTTGTTAGCATTCTATGGTGCAGGTCTTGCTGGATCCAAAAAGGATGTCTCCCCGCATTCTGTCAGCGCTATCTAAAGAGAGACTCTATCAGCATGCTCTTCCTATCTGCCAACTATAGATAAAGAACCAACACACAATGACTGAACACCAGTGATTCCTGTCTTTGAAATCTTTTACTTCCCCACCCTTTTTCCTAACGCCCCTTCCCAATCCCAAGCCTGACCATGCTGCGTTTTCTGCCCCTTAAACTGGGCAGAGTGTACCGCTGTCTAAAGCTGCTGTTTATTGTGGGTCTGTTTGTAGTGCTTTTGATGAACACTCATACACTTCTCGCCTCTTTTCAAAAGAACGAGCTAACAGATCGCCGCTTCATCCATCTCAACAAGTGCCCAGCTTGCTTTGGCACCAGTTGGTGTCGCAAGTTTATGAACGGGCAAGTATCCTTTGAGTCTTGGGGCCGACTACGTTTCCTTGACGTCTTTAACGTAAAGAATGTTTTCTTTGCCCAGTATGGTGAGCCTAGAGAAGGCACACGGCGCATCGTCCTTAAGCGCCTCGGCTCGAATCAGGAGCTGGCGGACATTGACCAGAAAATCTGCAAGAGGGCTACGGGTAGACCCAGATGTGATCTCATCCAGGCCATGTACAAGACAGAGTTTGCACGACTTAATGGGGATGTTCGCCTCTTGACCCCTGATGTAGTAGAGGGCTGGTCTGACCTGGTTCATTGCCCTTCGCAAAGACTGCTGGACCGGATAGTCAGGAGGTATGCTGAGACTAAAGACTCTGGAAGCTTCCTTCTGAAAAATCTCAAAGATACAGAGAGGATGCAGCTTCTGATGACGCTGGCGTTTAACCCTGAGCCTTTGGTACTGCAGGTGGGTCTTGAAATCTCTGTTTTTTTTAGTTTGATACCCTATTCTGATGGTTAAATTTATGATTGTTTTTCCTTTCTTTTACCCAGGACACTGAAAGGTTGTAGTTAATTGTGAACAGATTAGTTTTGTCTCTGATAAGATTAATAGACACAGGGGTGGACAAATCACTAATGTGGCCTCCAGGGGGTAAGACTTGCTTATCATTTGTTAAGGGAGCAAACACAACATGATATTTTAGACAGCTTATAAATAAATAGTAATTATAATTATAGTTCCATGCAAAAAATATTTTCATCTACTATTTTTTGTAGGATTATAAGTATCTTAAACATAAAACTGGGCGGGAATTTTTATTTTTAACCCCTAACATTGCATGACATTTGTTGAAACCTTAAAATCTTGGCAATTTTGTGATCCTGTAAATGGTCCTGACTCTTCTTCTAAAATCTGTCCGTGCTCATATACATAATGCTAAAACGTTCCATATTTGAAAGCAGGCTCGAATACTATGATTTATCCGACTACCGGAACATGCGCACTTTGTTCTCTCAATCTTTCTGTGACATCTTGACACAAACACCCTACCTGTAATGTAAGAGTTTTGAGGTTGCCGACTGATTATAATGTTTGTGCTCGAATTGCCCTTGATAACTCTCTGAACAGAATAGAACCTGTCAGTATGACAGAATCCAAATGGACTCGGAAAATGTTGCTGCAAATTAGTCTCTTTTTGTCCTCTCTATTCCTTTCTTCCTTGGCCATATTTCTTACATAAGTCACAAGCTTGAAATCGGCTTTCGTCTGTAATCGCAGTAGCTCTCTTTGCAAGGCCTTAATTGCAGCTTCTCTCAATATCCGTTTGGGCGGATTTGCCTGTAGTCATGATGTGTCTGGATTTTTTTTCCTGTTCTTGTTAAATTATTGAAACTTATGGTCGGTGGGTTTTAAATTCACAAAGCACATTCTAAATCCAGGCGTCTCGGAAAAAAAATGGACTTTGTTGAATAAACCGAATTAGGGCTTTCCCATACTCGGTGTCATTTGGGATATCATCATCCATCATCTTCAATGTCTCGACGGTAATAGATATTAAAAGTCCATTATTGGCTGTGATTTTCCATACTGATTAGACAATCAATTCCAATTTCAGCCAGCATTGATTGCGGCTCATGAAGAACCGGGACAATAAAAGAACAGCTTTGTGAAGTCGTTCTGTGTCTGAGTTGACCGCTAATCTATCACAGGAGCCTTCATCCACCTGCAGGTGAGGTGTTTGGACAGACAAAAGAGAGCTCAGGTCCTCAGAGAGACGAGTCGATAAATTTTGATTAGACATGCTCTTACTTTTGCTATCGCATCTTTTTTTTTTTTTTCGCCTCATTTTACCACTGCGCATTCCTGTTTTCTCTTAGTGTCTTGTTTCATTTCCTTTATCTTCCTTAGTATTTCTTGGTTTGCTGTCATTTGTTCCTTCTGCTTTGTAGATGCAGCGGTTCTTTAAAATAAATCCAGAGTAATAACAAAAATAGTTCCAACCAAAATCTACGGTTTAATCTGTTCTCTTCTATAAAGCTTTAGTTATACGCGCTGTTCGCAAAAATAAGGCTAGGCGAGTAAAAGGGGATTAAACTCGATGAAATCTTTGTGCTACATATACTGTACGTTGAAATTCATTTCCGGCGCCTGTGACGTCTATAGCAACCATGGTGATTTTCAGTCAGTCGCTCCAAAGATGTGGCTGGAGTTACGGTCAAAGATGAGTTGAATGATACAAATCATGCATCGACAACCAAGAAGGATAAGGGCTTCAAGCTATATGGTTTAAAACATGTCGACAACTATGCACATCCACACAATATTTGTATGTGAAGTATCTTTACATGCCTGGTGTCCATGTTCGGTATGTCCGGAAGCAACTGAGCTGGCTGAGATGTTAGCGTATCATCTTCCAAGTGCATATAGCCTATTCCAGTTTAGAAGGCTGGGGTCAGAGTGCAAGGTCGGCCATGACATGGCACCCCTGAAGCAGAGAGGGTTAATTAAAGGTTAATGCAATTTAGCTTTTCTGCATTCCTCGAACAACCTTCTACACCCTAGGGGGCACAATTATTCTAATGATTTTTTTATCCTGCTAAGCAGTTTAGAGCTTTGCTCAGGGGTCCAGCAGTGGCACCTTGGCAGCTTTGGAACTGGAACTCATGGTCCTTTGATCAGCAGTCCAATGCCTGGCCACTGATTTATCAGTTAGTGGCCTTGCTCATGCATATACATTATCACTTGAACTACATCAGCTTTTTTTTTTTTTTTTTACCTCTTTTTAGCCCTCTTGTGTATCACCTAACTGCATGATCTTAGGCCCCTTTGCAGTGAAATTGTCTTGAGCTCCTCGGGAGGAGTGTGTGCGGTGTGTGATAAGCCTCCTGTTCAAAGTGCTTAACCAGGAGCTGCACCTGAGGCCCGGTCATTCACTGACACGTCTCTTGGAGGGCAGGAGGTAGCGAGATGGAGAGCAGCAATGGTGTAGCATGAACACATTTTGCCACGTGCATGTGCAGCGTTAGATAAGTTCCGCTCTTCGGCTACTGTTACTACACAAGGAAACTGTCATCTTGCACGGCTGCATATGCAACCTCAAACAAATTTGGGCTGTCTTGTTTAGACTAAAGCGCAAGCTAAGTCAGGAAATGTCCACGAATTGCTGAGCTGTGCATAATAACTTGCTGAAGAAATTTGCCTTTTTGCTTTTCTCTTTTTTTTTTTTTTCCTGAGTTATTTTTTTCTTGTTACTTTGGTCTGGCGTCTTGCTCCACTCGGCGTCCCTCCTCCACCCCCCCCGGGATGTAAATCCCCCCCCCCCCCCCCTTCCTCCTCCTGCATGGCTGTGAGAAACCAGACTTTCTCTTTGTCTCTGGAACACAATCATGAGCGTTGTTTCGAGTTTTGGCCCACAGTTTGCCGTCCCACTACAAGCCCACTGAAAAAATGCAGCTCGCCAACAACATTCCCACTATCATAGGCCTGTCTGTTTGGATCTGATTAATAAATGTTTTTAAACGCTGGAATTCTAGTGATGAAACAAAACCCCATGGAGATGTTAGACTTGTCTTACTGTTGTGGACATCAGCAGGGTGGTGTGATCAGACCAAACCACCTAGCCGAGATTCTGATGTCATGTATTATTTTTCTAGAACACTGTTTCATCCATTTTTCTTGGTTATGGGACTAAATGGCCAGATGTTTGTGGACAACTCAGTATCACAGCCATACATACAGTCATGTGAAAATATTAGGACACCCCATGAAAACCTGTGTGGATATTTAATATCAATACTGCGGGATTCAAGTAATGTAACTAAACACTTAAAACTGAAGAAAAGACTTTCAGAAACTTTCTTCAAAATGTACTTTAAAAAAAGAACAATTTCTGGTGAGGAATAAATTAGGATTTTTCAACATTTGTTCCCAGTTAAAATTGCTAATATCATTTACATCTACAGCATTTGGCAGACGCCCTTATCCAGAGCGACTTACATTTATTTCATTCAGACAGCTGAGCAATTGTAGCTCAGGGGCACAACAGTGCCAAGTTGGTGGTCCTGGGAATCGAACCCCAGATCTTCCGATTAGCGGTCCAACACCTTAACCACTGAGCTACCACTTTCCCACAGGTGGCCCTATTCGAACCTCAGATGTTTAGTTTGGTGTGCTCTTGACTGTTGAAGTGATAGTGAACACCATGGTGAGATCAGCAGAGCTGTCTGGGGGAAGTAAGAAGGTTGTAGCAGCTTATAAATCTAGAAAAAATGTAAAAAGTTTTCAAGGATTTTAAAATCAGCCAGTCCACTGTCTGCAAAATAGTCTACAAGTGGAGAACATTCAAAACAACTGACAACATGCCCAGCTCTGGCTGTTCAAGCAAGTCCACCCCGAGAGCAGGCCGCAAGATGCTAAAAGAAGTCACTGAAAACCCTAAAGTGTCATCAGGGGGCGACACTTTTCTTTTTCGGAGAAAAATTTAAACAAAGTTAGCCATCGATTAATATTTCTAATAAAGAACTAAATATTTAATAGGGTGTCCTAATTTTTTTTCACATGACTGTATGTCTTCCAATTATTCTGAGACACACAGTTGTCTTTGTATGCTATAGAATACCATTATGTCCTTTACTGGAACTATGGGACCCCTGATCTCCATGAAGACATGCTGTGTTCTGATTGGTGGAGAAGAACCCCCCCTGTCCCGTACAGAGTCCTGATTCTGACTCAACCCCTTTAAACTGAACACCTTGGGGATGAACTGGAACCCAGACTGAACCCCAGACCTCCAAACCTCAGCATTAGTGTCTGATCTCTCCACAAAGTCACATGACACAATCTAGTCGAAAGCCTGGCCAGAAATGTAATAGGGGATTATAAAGGGAAAAATGAGACTAACATCTGGATGAGGATGTTCGAGATACATACATATAAATGTGATAGTCATGCGTCTCTCAGAAATGAGAACACTATAGTCTGAGAACGTTCATCAGTTTCCTTCATGCTTTCATGCCGTTCCAAATGTCAACAATTAAAGCTTTGCCCTTTTGCTAATTAGCTTGGCAGGGGGTTCTTCACATCTACAGGTCAGTAATTCACTGACCCACATTTCCATCAGCTGTGCTTATTCTACCCCGGTTCTCTGCAGGTCACATGCTCATGGTTCAGCTTTTATCAGCCTCGTCAGGTTCTACTGGTTTAATAGGCTGGATAGCCTCTTTAAGCTGCCCAACTCTTTAAAAAAAACAAAAAAAAAACGCTGTTAGCCTGGAGCATATGACCAGCTATTGCACTCTCTCTCTCTCACACACACACACACACACACACACAAAAGAAACATCTGCTCACTCATCCAGAAAACAGAAGATGACAAGCCTTGAGGTTACCACAGGAATTTCTCCTCCTGCATCGCCTCATCTTGCATCACATCTTCTCTTATTGCATCTCATCACATCTTCTCTTATTGCATCTCATCGCATCTTCTTACCTTGCATCCTCTCGCATCACATCTCGCCTCGCAATTTCTCTCCTTGCATATCTTCTCTTCTGAGATCTTGCATCTTTTGTTTTCACATCTTCTTGGAACTACTTTTCTGGTCACACATCTTCTCTCTTTGCACCTCCTCTCCTTTTTTCTGCTCCTTTACTGATGATTGTCTTGCGTCTTTAGCTTCCTTTCATCGCTTCCTTTTTTCTTATCAGCTTCCTCCCTTTCGCCTCCTCCTCTTCTTCTTCTTCTTCTTCTTCTTCGGTTGGAGGAAAAGTAAACAGTGACGCGTCTTTTTTAATGCGAGCACACGCCAATATTTGTGTTCTAGATTATATATTACTCAATCAAAGTATCTTACTATAGTTATATTTTTATATTCTTAACCAGAACAAAGACCACAAAGGATTTAAAAACAATGTAACAATCGTACATCAAAATATCAAACGGAACCCTAAGTAACATCACTGGTTACTTAGAAATGTAATGATTTAAACCTAACATTTATTTAATTATTTATTTATTTATTTATTTTAGCAATTGGACAATAAAGATGATAAAATCAGATTTCCCTCAGAAGTTCTTACACTTCTCTCACCCAGATGTTTTCTGACTCGACAGCTGCTGAAATTCTCCCTGTTCACACCTTAAACAGTAGGAATGTTTGTTTTCCCGTCCTGAACAGCTCTAAACGAAATCATCTATCGCAGTATTTTAGCAGTATTTTAAAGCTAAAACTAAGCAGTATTGTTTGTGCCGACTGGCTTCTGTTGATCAAAAGCGCGAGTTTTTGGTTCTATTTTAACGTTCTCAATCTGTCGGATTATTTGTAGAGGTTCCGCTTCCTGCTCGGAACTTATTTTAGCCCTGGGACTGCTTTTAAAGCAGCAGGTCTTTAATTAGCTTCCTGCTCGGTGAATTCCAGCCACTTTATGCACACCAAAGACTCAAATCCTCCCATTAAACAGCTCACACACTGCCATTACAGCCGAGCGGCCAGTGTGTCTAAAGAGTGAAGAATCAGGACGAGTTCTCTAAGGATGGATGGATGATAGAGAGAGAGAGACAGACAGATAGAGAGAGAGAGACAGATAGAGAGACAGACAAAGGGAGAGAGAGAACAGACAGAGAGAGAGAGAGAGACAGACAGATAGAGAGAGAGAGAGAGAGAGAGAGAGAGAGACAGACAGACAGACGGAAGGGGCGAGGAGACAGAGAGAGGAGAGAGGACAGACAGACAGACGGAAGGGGAGAGGAGAAGACGAAGGAGAGAGAGGACAGAAAGACCATACAGACGGAAGGGGAGAGAGGAGAGACGAGAGAGGGGAGAGAGAGACAGACCGAGACATAAGACGGAAGGGAGGAGAGAGAGAGACAGACAGACAGACAGACCTAAAGGGGAGAGAGAGAGACAGACAGCCAGACAGACAGACAGGGGGAGAGAGAGAGAGAGAGAACAGCAGACAGACGGGGAAGGGGAAGATGAGAGAGAGGAGAGACAGCAGACAGAAGGGGAGAGAGAGAGAGAGAGAGACAGACAGACAGAGAGAGAGAGAGAGAGACAGACAGACAACAGACGGAGGGGAGAGAGAGAGAGAGAGAGAGACGGACAGATAGAGAGAGAGACAGAAGGGGAGAGAGAGAGAGAGAGAGAGGACAGAGGAGAAGAACTGAAGGAGAGAGAGTGAGAGAGGACAGACAGACAGACAGAGGGAGAGGAAGGAGAGAGAGAGAGACAGACAGACAGACGGGGAAGAGGAGAGAGAGATAGACAGACGACGGAAGGGAGAGAGAGAGAGAGACAGAAGACAGACAGAAGGGGAGAGATAGATGAGACAGACAGACGGAAAGGGGAGGAGAGAGACAAGACAGACAAAGAATGGGAGGAGAGAGGAGACAGGACAGACGGAGGGAGGGGAGAGAGAGAGACAGGACAGACGGGAAGGGGAGAGAGAGAGAGAGACAGACAGACAGACAGGGAAGAGAGGAGAGAGAGACAGACAGAAGGGGAGAGAGACAGACAGACAGACAGACAGAAGGGGAGAGAGAGAGACAACAGACGAAGAGAGAGAGAGAGAGAGAGATACAGACGGGAGAGATTGGAGAGAGAGACAGACAGACAGAAGGGGAGAGAGAGAGAGAGAGAGAGAGACAGACAGACAGAAGGGGAGAGAGAGAGAGAGAGACAGAAGACGAAGGGATAGGAGAGAGAGACAGACAGACAGAAGGAAAAAGGGGAGAGAGAGAGAGACAGACAGACTGGAAGGGGAGAGAGAGAGACAGACAGACGGAAGGGGAATAGAGAAGAGAGACAGACAGACGGAAGGGGGAGAGAGAGAGAACGACAGAACAGGACGCGAAGGGGAGAGAGAGAGACAGACAGACAGACGGAAGGGGAGAGAGAGACATACAGACGACAGGGAGAAGACAGATATAAGAGAGAGGACAGACAGCACAAACGGTAAGTGAGAGAGAGAGAGACAGAACAGACAGACATAGGGGAGAAGAGATGGACAGAACAGACAGAGGGAGAGGATAGAAGAGAGACAGACAGACATAGAAGGGAAGAGATAGAAGAGATAGGACAGACAGACGGAAGGGGGAGAGAGAGAGAGAGAGACAGACAAGGACAGACGGAAGGGGAGAGAGAGCGCCAGACATAGACGAGACAGCAGACAGACGGAAGGGAGAGAGAGACAGAACAACATACGAGGAAGGGGAGAGAGAGACAGACAGACAGACGGAAGGGAGAGAGAGAGAGAGAGAGAGAGAGAGAGAGACGGACAGACAAAGGGATAGAGGAGGACAGAGACAGACAGACGGAAGGGGAGAAGAGAACAGACAGACAAGGGGGAGGAGAAGAGACACAGAGGAGGGTAGAGAAGAGACAGACATCAGAAGGAAGGGGAGAGAGAGAGACAGAAGACATACTAAGGGGAGAGAGAGAGACAGACAGACAGACGGCAAAGGGCGAGAGAGGAGACAGACAGACAGACGGAAGGGGAGAGAGAGAGACAGACAGGACAGAGACAGAAGGGGAAGGAGAGAGAGGACAGACGACAACAGAAGGGGAGAGAGAGAGAGAGAAGACGAAACGGAAGGGAGAGAGAGAGAAGAGAGAGACAGGACAGACGGAAGGGGGAAGAGAGAGAGAGACGACAGGGTAAGAGAGATAGAGAGAGACAGAGGGATAGACAGACAGACGGACGGAGAGAGACAGACAGACGGGGGGTAGAGAGAAGAGACAGACGACGAACGGAAGGGCAGAGGAGAGAGAATGAGACAGACAGACAGAAGGGGAGAGAGAGCGAGACAGAACAGAAGGATAGGATAGACAGAACCGGACAGGGATAGAGAGAGACACAGAACGGGACAGAGAGAGAGACAGACGGAGCGACCGACAGACAGAAGGGGAGAGAGAGAGAGACAGACATAAGGAGAGAGGAGACAGACTGAAGAGATGGAGAGAGACAGACAGACAGAAGGAGAGTGAGAAAGTATAGAGACAAAATATAGGGGACAGAGAGAACAGCGGGGTACAAGAGAAGATAGAGGGGGTACAGAGAGGAGAGACGGAGGGCGAAGCTATGAAGAGAGTAGACGAGAGGAGGCAGGAAGGAAGGGAGAAAGAGGAGGAAGGAAAGAGAAAGAGGCAGAAAGAGAGATTGTGTTTGCCTATTTTGCCACTATTTCCCACCGATTGTTACCCCTGAATGAGCTGGCCGTCTGTAACCCTATGACATAACACCCCCCCATCCTCCCCACGTGCCTTACATTAATAGCAGCTGTGTCTGGTTAAGTAAATGCCCCGTGGTGTTGTAGGCTTGGACTTCTGCCCCTGCCACTTCTTGTTGTTCCACTCTCATGCCCACATTAGGGTTTTTTCCTCTTGGCACACCTGTGCTGAACAGTTGTAGGGCAGCAGACGCAGCAGTGAGGGGGTATTTTCAAGCTTGGCTGCTCTGGAGTAAAGCCGCATGTCCGTGTGCGCTACCTGTGTGATGGGACGCGTGACGGACAGACTTTAGCAGGGAGTAATTACCCGCTGAAACACGCCAGCGCTCGGGGTAGCAGAGTCTGATGTAGCATCTGATGTGACCAGTGTGTGTCGATTAAAACCGCCTCATTCCATTTTTAATCTTTCCTTTTTTTTGTCTATAAACAAACTGAAAAACTTTAAGTAAAATCTCAAAAATCTCCAGAACAATTTACTGATACTGACGATTCCTGGATTAACATCGGATCACAACATGAAATCAGATATAAAATAATTAATGATAATCCAGGAACACGGAACACATTAGTGAAGTAGAGAGACGAAAGAAGGGAGGGAGGAGAGAGAGGGAGAGAGAGAGCAAAAGAGAAAGAGAGGGAGGGAGAGAGAGAGAGCAAAAGAGAGAGAGAGAGCAAAAGAGAAAGAGAGGGAGGGAGAGAGAGAGAGAAAGAGAAAGAGAGGGAGGGAGAGAGAGAGAGAGAGAGAGAGAGGAGCAAAAGAGAACGGGAGGAGGGAGAGGAGGTAGGAGAGGGAGGGAGGGAGGGAGGGAGGGAGGGAGAGAGGGATGGGAAGGAAGAGAGGGAGGAGAGAGAGAGAGCAAAAGAGAAGAGAGGGAGAGAAGAGAGAGGAGGTTAGCGGGAGAGAAGTGGGGAAGTGGTGGCTTAGTGGTTAAGGTGTTGGACTGCTCCAGAAAGACGGTGTTCGATTCCAGCACCACCATCACACCACCATGGGCCCCTGAGCAAGGCCATTAACCCCAATGCTCAGCTGTATGAAAGAGATAATGTAAGTCGCTCTGGATAAGATGTCTGACAAATGCTGTAAATGTACAATGTAAGAGGAGGAGAGAGCGGGAGAGTGTGAGAGAGCGGGAGAAGGATTCGAGGAAAAAGGGGGGAGAGCGAGAAGGAGAGAGAAAGAAGAGGAGAAGAGAGAGTGAGTGAAAGTTAGATAAATCTCGTGTTGTTCTTTCAGTGACAGCAGTTAGTATAGTTTAACTATTGGAACTGTACATTATCCACGTGTGTGAGTGTGTGTGTGTGTGTGTGTGTGTGTGTGTGTGTTTTGGGAGTGTTTTGTGTGTGAGAAGTGTGTGGGTGAGTGTGGTTGTGGAGTGTTGAGTGTGAGTGTGAGTGTTGAGTGTGAGTGAGTGTGATGTGTGTGAGTGTGTGTGAGTGGTGTGAGGTGTGCGGTGTGGTGAGGGTGAGTGTGGTGAGTCGTGAGTGTGTGTGAGTGTGAGTGGTGTGAGTGGGTGTGAGTGTGAGTGTGTGTGAGTGTGTGTGTGTTTGTGTTTAGAAAACAAGCACTCCGGCTTTGAATTGTGTATTGGATCGCAAGGTCTCGTGATGTGTATCGTTCGGTAAGGCCCTGTCAAATACACAGCCCTAGTGACTGGGGACATGGTAGCTCGGTGGTCAAGATGTTGGACTGCTGATCGGAAGGTTCGATTCCCACAAGTGCCATAGTGCAACTTGCTCAGAAGGTAAAAAATGAATACGATCATAAACTGTGTGTGTGTGTGTGTGTACAGTTCTATACACACTGTCTTACTTTAGTTTATATGTCTTCTATAGAGACCTTCAGTCAAGCAATAATATAATACGTCTATTGCTGGATTTTACAGTCTCTGTTGACGTGTGTGTGTGTGTCTTGTGCTCGTTCTCTGGAGATCAGAGGACTGAAAAACATCAACACACAGCTCTGACACAGTGTGTGTGTGTGTGTGTGTTAATGTCATTTAGCCTTTACTTAATTCACATGATGCTTAACTAGCTGACAAAATTTATCTACTTTGCCCACCCCCCACCACACATTATACCTCCCAGCGGAGTGTGTTTAAGAGGACATGGCATTGTGAGCAGATGTGGGGTCGCAGGTGTGTGTGTGTGTGTGTGCATGGCTTTCTGGGGGTTTTTTTGTTGGTTTTTTTTTATCTTAGTCTATGTTGTCTATGAAACTGAAAAGTCCAATCATGTCTGTGTGTTCGTACATTCAGAAGGTGAGGAGGCCTTCAGTGTTATCAGGCTACAGTTAGCATTTCCCAAAATGTCCTACTGCAACTCGAATTTTCAGCCAGACGTCCTATGCCGTCGTCCCCCAAAATGACTTCACATTATCCTTTTTTTTTTTTTAATTATTTTTTATCATTTCTCATGTTTTATTAATGCAATACATTTCTAAAAAAAAAAAAAAAAAAAGTGAGTTTATTCGCTTTTGTTCCTTCCTGACGGATCTGCCTTGTTCTACCTTATCACCGTCAGTATTTCCTCAAAGCTGGAGCAGGAGCTATAAAACACTCGTCTCGTCTTGCCTGCAGCAGCATCACTTTCAGATGCCGATCTCATGAGATCAGATCGAATTACCCGCAACTCTGAACTGTAACAAAGCGTTTGTTTCGTAAGGATGAAGCGAGAATAAAAAAAATAAATAAATAATATATATATAATATATATAATATATATAATATATATTATATATATATATTATATATATATATATATATATTATTAGTTTTAAACTCGTACAGACGTACAGTGATGGGAATAAAAAATGTGTGTGTGAGGACAGGAATGGAAAGTTCCTCTCGCTGTATTGGTTCACGCTCTCGAGCGTTCAGCGTCCTCAGCAGTCCTATATGTCACAGCCCTACATTTCAAGAAGACAGAGAGTGTGTGTGTGTGTGTGTGTGTGTGTGTGTGTGTGTGTTGTCGTGTTGGTCACAATTTTGATGGATGATGGATGTTACCAATTTCCCGCTCCCTTTAAGTCCCACATGCATCCACTGCCAGTGCCGTTGGGGCAGGGGGGCAGTTGATGGATAGGACACTCTTGGAAAGGTTGTTGTGCCCCCTAATTAAAAGGGAAATTGGTAGCGCTTTGGTTAAAGGTGTTAGACAGTCTATTAGAATATCGAGGTTCGATTTCCAGCACCAATGTTGGGCCCTTGAGTGAGGCCCTTAACCTCCCAACTCACTTTGGATAAGGGTTGTCTGCCAAATACCGTATATGTATGTATGTGTGTGTGTGTGTGTGTGTGTATATGTATATATATCAGAAATATTAAACATTTTATGGTTATAAACAATAAAATAAGAAACTACAGTTCATGTGTTTATTTTTAAACGATAATAAAACCGTTTCTTTGATCTCGTGCGAGTCTTTAAATCGTTATGCTAAACACTTACGCTTTTATTTTAGTCTTATTTTCCGTAAGCTTAAATGTGACTGTTGGCGTATAAAAACATTTACTATAGAATATAATCTGTTTATATAATCTGATTTTCTTGTGGAAATGAGCTGACAGTCTGTACCTGTCGTACTGTATGAGTGTGTGTGTGTGTGTGTGTGTGTGCCCACACTCTATGTCTGGTTTATGGCGTGTTTTGCAAGTTTTTGCTGCCGGTTCTGCATCCTAAGAATCAGCATAAATCTGCAGCGCTTGAAGTTCCTTCTCCTCTTCCCAAGTTCTATACTTTCATTAATCAGCAGTAGTCGACCAGGTGTGCTGTTCTGAGCTTTCAGATTCATCCAGCCAATCAGACGCTTCATCGCTGGCATTAACGATCTCTGCCGGGTCGCTGTTTAAAGTGCAGAAGGGATGCTGTGGCAGTCAAGCATGGAACACAATCGCACACGAGTTTCTGGAAACACAATTAAAGCTAAGTTTTCATGAACGTGCCGCAGTGTAGCGCAGACGAGAACACGAAAGTGTGTGTGGATGATGATTCATTTGCATAAACTCATCTTTAGACAGAAAAAGGCTTGAGCAGTCCCACACATGGGTACCAGATTGCCAACCATGTATTCTCATATCACAGTAATTACCCGTGTTGTCAAGGCTGTTTTTAAAAAAATCTTCTTTTTTTTTTTTCTCTCGCAGGACAATGTATAAAACCCAAAATGCAACTAGACAATAAAAATGGCAAGTCGTTGTAAATATGCAAAAATGTAAATTCTAAAGATCAAGGACGTGAAATTTTTTGGACTTTTATTTTAAACTGATTGCAAATTGTATTTGCAGTGCATTTTTTTATTTGCTGTGTAATTGTGACCTGATTAGTTGGAACATTGGAAGTGGTGGCTCATGGTCAAGGTGTTGGACTACCAACCTGAGGATTGTGGGTTCGATTCCCAGCTCCACCATGCCACCACTGCTGGGCCCCTGAGCATGGCCCTTAACCCTCAGTTGCTCAGCTGTATCAATGAGATGAATGTAAGTCGCTCTGGATAAGGGCGTCTGCCGAATGCTGTAAATGTACATTTTTATTAAAACACGTCGAACGGTTGCTTTTTATACACATTAAAGATTTCATAAATTATAGTTTGGCTGTGTGGTAAAGATTAGAGGTCGACCGATAATATTTTTGTCGATATTTTCAGCGATATTTAAGCCTTTTGTTATTATCAGTTATCGGATTTGTAATATCGTATCCAAGTTTTTAGGAATTTTGGGCCGGTGGTGGCTTAAATGGTTAAGGCACCAAGTTGTGGACTGGAAGACCTGGGTTCCAGCCTCACTGCTGCCAGTCTGGCACAAGTGACAAAGACATTTACACGGTTGACGTACTGACATTACAGGATTGCATGACTATTTACATTTCTTACAATTTCAGACCTCAAAGTTCAGTTCAGGAACTGTTGTCATCATCAGGTCAAAAAACTGTAGTGAAACGATAAATAAATATCGGTTCTGCATATCAGTTATCGTTGATAAAAAAATGCCAATAATCTTCATCAGTATCGGCTTTAATGAGTTGATGTCGGTGGATTGTTAGTAAAGAGAGACGGTTCATGAAGTCCTGAGTGTGCAATAATCTTTGACTGCGTAATCGGATGTCAGACAGGCGCTGATGTGAGAATACTTAAAAAGAGGCTCAATAATTACTCCATTTACACACCTGACGAGCAATTTTATTCAAAGAGACAGTTCGTATAGTGCTTCTCTTTGCAATCGAGATTGTCTCAGCAGATTCTCAGACATCAGAGCCTGATTTGGAGTGGGTTGAAGTTGAGAACACACCATCGCTGGGTGGTTAGAGTGTTAAATTGAAGTAGAACAGGAGTTTTTGTACCTTCTAACCGGGAAATCCAAGATGATGTGGGTCCCAGGATGGCCATGTGGGACCCTGTGTACCTCTTGATGGGGGGATCTTGTGGGGATCAGGATGGCGAGCGCAGGATTCTGGCGGTTACAAGATGTTAGGAGTCTTAATATCAGGAGGAACAAGAGTCTTTAAGGATTTAGGAGGATTGATGCAGGAGAAAGTGGATGTTCTGTTGGTGAAAGTAGGTGTTTGATCACCTCAGGTGGTCAGATTCAACCCTGCCAACCTTTGGATACCAATTGGTGTCTTTGTATATTCAGAGAGAAATTAGATCAGGACATCAAGGGCGAGCCGGTTTAAGTCTACGGTTGCCATTTCCCCGCTGTTTCGTCATATAAGCACTTTTTGTTCTTCATGCTACCTGATATGGATGGGAGGGGAGCGTTGGTTTCTTCTGTCAAACACTAATGTCCTGACAGTTTTCATTTCTTCTTGTTAGTTTATCTGTCTTTGTTACACCGCTGGTTTTTCAAAATAGTCTCCAGTTGAGACTAGCAAGGTTTTGGGGACCGGTTTTAAGCCAGGAGCTAAAACTTCAGGAAAAGCACAGCCTGGTGCTATTGGTCACTGGCTTGGCACCGACCTGGTTGTAGAAGCGGTTTATGATTATCGATCAGCCGTCTAACACCGTTCCACTGAGCCACTTTCCTCATCTGTGACTATATAATATTATAGGTGCCACATTGTTGATGGAAGATTAGGTAGACCGGGTTGAGGCCCCATCACTTGCAGTCCCCTGAACAAGACCCTTAACCTTGCCTGGTCCAGGGACGCTGTGTCATAGCTGAACCTGCGCTCTGACCCCCAACTTACTAAGATGGGATATATGAAGAAGAAAATGTATAGTATATATGACAAATGTCTTTATTTTAGGTTTGTCTTTTTCGATCCTCTGCACAATCTGGGCAGTAAACAAGAAGACATATTAATGAATTAATGGTAAAATAATCCCCACCGGTGGATCCAGTTTCTAAAGGCACTGACTAAATCCCTGATCACTTACACACCACACTCTTCTCCTCTCTCTCTCTTTTCCTTTACACTTTCTTATTCATTCCGTCATCTTCTGCTTTGCTCTGCCCATGCTGATTTCTAATTAATCACGCTACACAGTCTGAGCCGTAAGTGTCTCGGCGCTAATTTGGTGCAGCTATTGAAGAACGAACTGTAAGAAACGGAGAGAAAGTGAAAGAGTTTAGTGTGTGTACAGTAGGGATTGCCGATTTAAGGAAAACATCTATGCGATTTTTTTTTTTTAGATATTGCGATTTGCGATTGCGATCAATTCCTGATTCAGGAATCCAAAATGCAGGTTGCTTTCTACCAAATAGATAGTTGCTTCATCAGTAAGTGCTGCATGTTTTTTATAAAAAAAACAGAAAAGAATTCAATGATTCTTAGTTATTATATTTGATTTTAATCACTTCCAATGAAAAACAAGCTCTTTTTTAAATAAGGTAGGAGTCTAGCCACATTTACATTACAGCATTTGGGGTAAGGGCCCATGCTCAGGGGCCAACCGTGGCAGCTGGCGGACTGGGAATCTAACCCAATTTCGGTTGGTAGTTCAACACCCTAACCGAGCAACACTTACATATCAGTAGTTCTGTTACTCAAACCCTAACCCACCACTTCCCCACGTATCAGAGTTCTGGTACTTCCACACTCGTTGGGTTACCTAGTCCAGACCATAACCCTGAGCCACCACTCCCAACATATCAGTATTCTGTCTGTTTTTTCCAATCTTTGGGTTGGTAGTCCAAGACCCTAACCCTGAGCCCCATTCCCCACGTTATCAATAGTTGGTACTTCCCACAAATTTCGGATGGTAGTTCAACACCCTAACCCCGAGCCACCATGTTATTAATAGTTCTGTTAAGAATTAAAACCTCTTTAAAGTTTATTACGGATGCAGGAAGACTGAAGTGAGTGTGAATATTTACACACACCTGACTGTGTGTGTGTGTGTGTCCCGTGAGTCAGTAATCCGGAGTAAAGACCAGGAGCGTGTTGTCGTTACCTTCCTGTGGCTTCAACCCTCAGAAGCGGGAATAAAGCTGAGGATTTATGTTGGAAATTAGAAATAGAGTAAAGCTTTGATTGGATAAAGCTTACGGCGTGCCCGGGGGCTCAGAGGGCAGCCGGGTTAATGCACTCGTCTCCCATGTTTTTGCTCTAATTTGTGTTCTTTTATATCTCCCAGTCTTTGTGTTCATTTCTCATTATAAAGTCATCTTGGATCCCTGAGAGTCCGAATCTTTATTCATCTTCGGACTTTCTGTTCCCTGTCTGATGGAAATGGTGCTGTTCTGTTCTGTTCTACTGTCTTTAGAAGCTTTTTATGGTGGTTTTTTCCCCCAATGGACGTAATTCATATAAGAATCTACTGAGACTAAGAAGTAAAAATAAATTGTGATTACAAATTTCTGACTAGAAAAAAAAAATATTGTCTTTGGAAAGACAGACTAACAGTTCACTCTTCCACATTAGAGATATTTTTAATCTTAAACATTTGATCTAAATAAACTTTAATGTGAAATAACTTGTTTAAATATTCAGTATATTTTGCCAAGTGTCCTGAGCTTCAGTTATAATAGTACATTATAAATATTGATGGATCGATCTGTCTGTCTATCTATTGGGCTGTCTGTCTGTCTTTCTAGCTGTCTATTGTCTGTCTGTCTGGCTGTTTGTCTCTCAAGTTGTCTGTCTATATATCCATTAGTCTGTCTGTCTGTTTTTCTAGCTGTCTATGGTCTGTCTGTCTAACTGTTTGTCTGCCTGTCTGTCCAGCTGTCTTTGATGTGTCTGTCTGTCTGTCTAGCTGCCTCTGGTCTGTCTGTCTGTCTATCTAGCTGTGTCTGGTATGTCTGTCTGTATATTAGGTTGACTCTTGTATGCCTGTCTGTCTGTCTGTCTATTCTTGTGTAATAGACAGACAGACAGACAGACAGACAGTGTCATATATCTGAATAACTCTCTAAAAAAGTTATAGTTGTTTTCTTTAAGTTGCATTTGCATCATTTGGCAGACGTCCTTATCCAGAGCGACTTACATTTCTCTCTCTTATACAACTGAGAGATTAGGGGTTAAGGGCCTTGCTCAGGGGCCCAGCAGTGGTGTCTTGGTGGTGCTGGGAATGATAATAATTATCTCTTTAATGTTTCCAGCTCGTTGTATTTGTGATGATGAATCAGGTGGACCTGGACTGGGGTCCGAAAGTACAAAAGGAGAAACAGACGTGTTAAACGGACACAGAACCGAGCAAAACCAAGCAACTGGGCTGAATGTCAGGCTAAGCTAAACAAATCATTACACCAGAGTCGAGAGAAAGGAACGGAAGTGTGGGATAGGATACGGGTGTGTGTGTGTGTGTGTGGAGTGAGTGTGTGTGGTGTGTGTGAGTGGTGTGAGTGTGTGTGAGTGTGTGTGGTGTGTGTGAGTGTGTGTGAGTGTGTCTGTGTGTGTGTGTGTGAGTGTTGTGTGAGTGTGTGTGTGTGTGTGTGTGTGTGTGTGTGTGTGTGTGTGTGTGTGTGTGTGTGTGTGTGTGAGTGGTGTGTGTGTGGAGTGTGTGTGTGAGTGTGTGTTGTGTGAGTGTGAGGAGAGTGTGTAGGAGGTTGTGAGAGAGTGTGTGTGAGGTGTGTGTGTGTGTGTGTGTGAGTGTGTGTGTGTGTGTGTGTGTGAGTGTGTGTGTGAGTGTGTGTGTGAGTGTGTGTGTGAGTGTGGTGTGTGAGAGAGTGTGAGAGAGTGTGAGAGAGTGTGTGGCGAGTGTGTGTGTAGTGTGTGTGTGTGAGTGTGTGTGTACGAGTAATATTAGATCAATTTTAGATGTTATTTTATTAGATTTAGTTATAAGAGATTAAAATAAATATTCAGTAATTATAATTTATTTATTATTATTTTTTATTATTTATTATTTAATAAATAATTATCAGATTTGGATATTTTCTACCGTACGGTATAAAGTGTCAGGATGAAACCTGGATAAAACCGGATGCTCTGTTCAGGAAGAAGATTATTTCACCAAAAAAAGCACCGTTATCACTTCAGTCATGTTGTTAATATCTGATTGGGTGTCTATTTTCCCTCTTATCTTTTCCCATAACATCTTTACACCTTGACATCATTTCATTTCCTTTTTCCGTCCTCTGCACCCATCAGGTTGAAAATGAAATTGGAAATTAGAAAAGGCTTAATCCAATCTCGGGACGGGAAATGAGCGTCGGCTGCATGTTGCTAAACGGCGGGTTTAACCGCAGACACGGTGATGAGGAATATAATAAAATACATGAATTGAATGAGAAAAGGGAAAAACGAAAAAAGGGAGAAATTAGAAAAGGTCTCACGCGGTGAGCAGTTGCGGCTGGTCAGTAGAGGGCGCTGGAACATGTAGTCGTAAAGTTAGTCATATTATTCCTTTAAAAAATGGTCGAATTCTCATTGGCTCACACTGGTGGCTTTTCTATCAATCAATATTTTTAGATTTTTGGCTACATCTTATTGGCAGTGGTGGCTCAAATGGTTAAGGCGCTGAGTTGTTAATCAGAAGACCTGGGTTCAAGCCCGACCGCTGCCAGCCACTGTTGGGTCCTTGAGCAAGACCCTTAACCCTTCCTGCTCCAGGGGCGCTGTATCATATCTGACCCCCAACATACTAAGATGGGATATGCCAAAAAACAAATTTCACTGTGCTGTTAAAAAAGTATATGTGACAAATAAAGGCATTTACATGTGAGTCATGCCTTTAATTGTTTTCTATTTGGCTCCCTCTAGTGGACAACATCAGTATTATGCATTATTTCATCTTTAAATGCAATTGATATGAATTATGGTTGGCTTAGTGGTTAGCACTGTTGCCTGGAGTTTGCATGTTCTTCCCGTGTTTGTGTGTGTTTATTCCGGGTTCTCCGGTTTCCTCCTACAGTCCAAAGACATGTATGCATGTTTATGTATTGATTGGTGATTGTAAATTGCCCATAGGACTGTGTGTGTGTGACCCTCCCATGGACTGGCAACCTTCAGAGACGGCTGGGATAGACTCCAGCAGATCCCTGTGACCCCAAAGCAGGGAATAAGCGGGTATAGAAGAATGAATGAATAAATTATTTGAACGATTATCTCGATGACTTTATTACTAATAATAAACCCACAACAAACCGCAACCACTGATTCAGGCTAAAATTACTGCATTCTTTAGGAGCGGATTTTAACATTTAACCTTTTCAGTTTTTAAGCTAGCTGTCATGTCGGTCCGGTATGAAATTTCGACGGATGATCCGCCCTTCCCGAAAAACAACCCTCTGTATTTATCCAGGCTTGAGACTGGCACCGAAGTCACTGGCTTGTGACCCCTGTGGCTAGATTTTATAGTATATGTTGGGTAAATTATGCAGTCGAACTGAAGTCTAACTTCATGTTCTAATACCTTAACATTAGACATCGACTGTTTTTGATTATTTAGAACCAATAACGATTAATTTGATGTTTGTGACTGATAACACTGATTACATTTGCATTAACATTTACAGCATTTGGCAGACGTCCTTATCCAGAGCGACTGAGCAATTGGGAGTTAAGGGACTTTCTTTCTGTCCTGCTTTCTTTCTTTCTGTCCTGCTTTCTTTCTTTCTTTCTTTCTTTCTTTCTTTCTTGCTTCCTTAACTCATTCTTGCTTCCTTCATTCTTTTTTTTTTTCGTTTGTTGATTAAAAATAACTTTGCAAAGCATTCTTTTTATCAACGTTATGTAATTGTTAAAGATCTTGTTGATTCATTATTTTTTTTTTTGTGATAATTCATCCAAAACCAAATAAATTCTAATCAAACCAAATAAATTTTAATCACAGCTACTAGTGATTTCCTAGCTAGAGTTAATGTTTTATCTTTCGCTCTAATGGTGACGTGTGAACGAAAAAAAACATTAATTTATCCGTCTGCGGAGGTTCGAACCGTTTTTTTTTGCATTTGTTGGATTTGACGTACACTTTTGTTTAATTTCTACATTAATGTGCGGAGCGACTGCTTGTATTTCACTGAAACCTGAATGCTCCTCTGCCGTTCGCACTCATTAGCCACCACCACCCCACCACACACACACACACACACACACACACACACACTCAAGCCAATTACAGAGCTCTGCTTCACCAGTTGCCCATCTGCACCTCTGCTTTTGAAAACTCTGGAACAGTGAATGTTGTGTAATGGTTTTTTTAATGAATGAATCGTGGAGTCTGACCTTTCAGCTTGTTGGATTGTAAAGCACAGGAGCACGAGTGTGTGTTCTGTAGGTTAAATACAGTGCATGAGAGAGGAGGGAGGGAGGGAGGGGAGGGAGGGAGAGAGGAAGGCGAAAGGGAGGGCGGGAGGGTGAGGGCGGGAGAGAGGGGCGAGAGGGAGGGCGGGAGGGAGGGAGGGAGAGAGGAGAGGGAGGGAGGGGAGGGGGAGGGAGGAGGGAGGGAGGGAGAGAGGACGGGAGAGAGAGAGAGAGAGAGAGGGAGGGAGGAGGGGGGGAGGGGGGCAATTCTTGCTTCTTCTTGTCACTTTTGTTTGGGCTTTTTTGCTTATTATTGAGTTTTATTTTATGTTTTATCACAATTTGTGTTTTTT
This sequence comes from Bagarius yarrelli, assembly GCA_005784505.1. Lineage (NCBI taxonomy): Eukaryota > Metazoa > Chordata > Actinopteri > Siluriformes > Sisoridae > Bagarius > Bagarius yarrelli. The sequence goes on from VCAZ01000068.1 coordinate 881,379, forward strand.
TGTGTTGCTTTGAATTTGTTGTGTTGTTTGTCTTTGTTTAGCTTTTTTTGTTCTATTTTACTTTGAAGTTGTTTATAATTTCATTCTGTTCTGTTTGTTTTTCATTTTTGTTTATATATTTTTCTTTCCTTACCTGTTTTTTGTTTGTTTCTCTGGGTTGTGTTGTGAGTCTCTTCCAGGCTTTGTATCTTGTTGGTTTTTTTGTGTCTTGTGTTTTATCTGTTTTGCATCTTTCATTTTTTTCCTCTATCTTGAATTAAAGCAGACGTATTTTTTTCCCTAGACTTGTGGAAATTATGACCTTGTGAGACTCAATTCAATCCAGTTACACTAAAACTCTCTCCAAACAGGAACATGAGGATTTTTTTTATTTTACGCGGCTTTAAATAAACTGATCTTTAGTCTCACTGCTCTCCTCAGGCTGAGGTTAACGCGGCGGAAGAACGTGTTCCGCTCTGGGGTTTGGGTGTGGAGCGTCGCTAGCAGGTGTGAACACACGCTTAAATTGTTCAAGATGTTTTTTACGATAGTGTCCGGGTCCAGAAATCACGCCCTGGAGTAGAGTAATTAACCCCGGTGCGCTCCCTCGCCTGGCCATATGTTCAGCTGCACCCTCAGGGTGATGTGCTCAGGTCTTTAAGTGTCTCCCAGCGCCCGCCTGCAGGTTATTTTTATACCACAGCGCTGTGGAGTTCGCAGATCCCAGCTTGGATATTTGCTCAGACTGAGAGTAAGAAAGCAAAGGGTATATAAATCACTCCTGGGGAACTGGTAGGTGCTGGTAATCAGATTATAGGGAAGTAATCAGATTATAGGGACGTGGTGGCTCATGGTTAAGGTGTTGGACTACCAACCTGAAGGTCGGGGGGTTCGATTCCCAGCGTCACCAAGGCCACCACTGCTGAGCAAGGCCCTTAAACCCTCAATTGCTCATGTATAAATGAGATAAATGTGAGTCGCTCTGGATAAGAACGTCTGCCAAATGCTGTAGATGTAGATTATAGGTTCAATTCCCAGACCCACACAAAGCTGCCACTGCTGGGCCCCTAGGTAGGGACTGCTAATCTGTATTAAAGAAAATGTAGATATATGTAAGTCCCCAAAATGGCTCTTGTTTTTTTAATTAGTCTAAATGGTTATTTTTGGGTAGGTAGAACGGGGGGGGGGGGGGTGTCAGGATTGCAAAAGGTCCGGGATTCGACTCGGGACGGACAATAGCGCCATCTTGTTGGTAGCCACACGGCACTATTTTTTTGTTTCGCGTTGTGCGTTTTTGTTGGTTGTTTATGATGTTTTCTCCCTTTGTTCTCTTTTTTAGATTTGTTTGTTTTGTTGTGTGTGATTTTTCGATGTTTGTTTTGTGGTTTTTCGTTCTGTTTTGTCTTGTATTGGTTTTTAATATTTTTGTGTTGTTTAAGGCTTCGTATTGCTTTTTTGTTTCCTATTCTTTGTTATTTTTTTTGTGGTTTCACAGTTGTATTTTTGTTTGTCTTTGTTTTTATTTATTTATAATTTGTTTTGTTCTGTGTTTGTTTGTTTGTTTGTTTGTTTGTTTGTTTGTTGTTTGTTTTGTTAGTTTGTTTATTTGTGGTTTAGTTTGTTAGTTGTTTTTTTTTGTCATTTTGTTTCTGTACTTTCTCATTTGTTTGTTTTGGTTTTGTCTTCAGTGTTTCTATGTTTTGAGTTTTAGGGCTTCATGTCTATTTTTTTCTTGTCTTTTCTTGTAGTTGTTTTCTGTCTCGTGTCTTTTCTTCATTTTGTTTCACGCCTTTTTTCTGTGAATATTATGATGTTTGAAAAAACAAAATAATAAGTGGTAGTTTAGTGGTTAAGATTGTGGGTTCATTTTCCCAAGTTGCCACTGATGGGCCACTCGGCAACGCCCTTAACCCTTAACCCTTAACCCTTAACCGCTCATTAGGATGAAGCAGAAAATAAGTGGAGGCACCCGGCAGGTACCAGAATTGTAAATGTTATGAATTCCCGCAATTCCCGAAAGCCCGCAAATTAGATCCATAATTAGACCCATAGTTTGGTCCTTGCTCAGGGGCCCAAACTGTGAATCAAACCCCGATCTTCCATTTAGCAGTCCAACACCTTAACCACTGCGCTACCACTTCCCTATAGTGTTCTCTCACTGGTGTCTTTATTTTTTGAAGTAGATTTTCAGAGTAATTCCATCCGATTAATTTGGTATGAAGGTCTGGACTTCCTCATGGATCTGTGCAACTAGGAGAACGATTCATTAACCCTTTCTACTATTTTCTTTTTGTAGAGTTTCCCATCAGACGAAGGCTGGCCGTTCGCCAAGTACCTGGGCGCGTGCGGGCGCGTGGTGGCTGTGAACTACGTCGGTGAGGAGCTGTGGGACTTCTACGAGGCTCCGTGGGAGAAGCGTGTGGATTTGGCCAAACAGCTGCTGGACATCGCTGAACAGCTGACCAACAACGACTTCGACTTTGCGCTATACCTGCTCGACGTCAGCTTCGACAACTTCGCCGTGGGGCCTCGGGACGGAAAGGTCATTGTGGTGGACGCCGAGAACGTCCTGGTGGCCGACAAGAGGCTCATCAAACAGAGTGAGTTTTTTTTTTTTTTTCCAGTCTGATTTGTTCTTTTGCCGAGGCGGTGTTTTAGAGCCGCGATCCATCACACTGCTCTGATTTGTTTTTCTCAGGAGCGCATCAGTCCATCATCATCAATCTATTCAATACCAAATACCTGCTGGTGCTAAAACCTGCTGAGGTCTTACTTACACAAGTCAGGGGCATCATTCTTTATTCTAAAGCATTGATTCTGATTGGTCAGAATGTATCTTTTATAGATATACATTTTTGGTCATTTTTGTTTGAGTAAATAGAACAGTTAGTAAAGAGAGAGAGAGAGAGAGGGAGAGGAGACGAGGGTGGGAAGGGAGAGAGAGGAGAGCGAGAGAGCGAGATGAGAGAGACAGAGAGAAAGCGAGAGAGAGAGACAGAGAGAAAGGAGAGAGGAGAGAGAGAGAGAGAAAGAGAGCGTGAGAGAGCGAGAGACAGAGAGAGTGAGATGAGAGAGCGAGAGAGAGGAGAGAGAGAGGAGAGAGAGAGAGAGAGAGCGAGAGAGAGCGAGAGAGAGAGAGAGAGAGCGAGAGAGAGAGAGAGAGATGACAGAGAGAGTGAGAGAGAGGAGAGAGAGAGAGAGGGGATGGGTTCGGGAAAGGTCCATGAGCCGGGGCTTGGACTCGGGGCAGTAATAGTGTTTATTATGTGTTAGTGGCACACGGCACTATTTTTTTGTTTCGTTTTGCATTGCACGTTTTGTTTATTGTTTTATTTTGTTTTCTGTTTTTTTTCTTTTTTTAGATTTGTTTGTTTTGTTGTGGGTTTTTTTTTCCCGGTTTTTGTTTTGTGCTTTTTCGTCGGTTTTGTTTGTATTGGTTTCAGTATTTTTGAGTTATGACTTGTGTTTTGTTTAATGTTTCGTATCACTTTTTTGTCTGTTTTGTTTTGTATCAATTTTAGTTTTTCCTCGTTGTGTTTTGAGTTTGTTTGATGCTCCATAATCAGAATTTTATCATTTCTTTTCTTTTTGTATTTTGTGTCTTTAATTTTTTATTTTATCGTGCACGTTTTTGTGGTTTTGTTTAAGTTCTTTTTTTTTGTTTGGTTTTTGTTTTTTTGTTTGGTTTTTGTTTTTTTAGTATTCAGTGCGTGTTTTTGTTCTAACACTTCGTAAATGTGTGGGGGTTTTTTTTGTATTGTTTTGTGTCGTGTGTTCAAATCACACTAAATCACACTAAATCACATTAAATCACATTAAATCAACTACATTACATTAAATCACACCTAAATCATACTACATTACAGCAAATCTCACTAAATCACATTAATCACATTAAATCACATTAAATCACACAATCACTAAATTACATTAAATCACACTAAATTACACTACCTTACATTAAATCACACTACATTAAATCACACTACATTACACTAAATCATACTACATTACAGCAAATCTCACTAAATCACACTTAATCACATTAAATCACATTAAATCACACAATCACTAAATTACATTAAATCACACTAAATTACACTACCTTACATTGAATCACACTACATTACAGCAAATCTCACTAAATCACACTGCATTACAGCAAATCACACTAAATCACACTTAATCACATTAAATCACACTAAATCACACTTAATCACATTAAATCACACATAGTCACACTTAATCACATTAAATCACATTAAATCACATTAAATCACACTAAATTAAACAAAACTTAGTCACACTTAATCACATTAAATCACACGTAGTCACACTTAATCACATTAAATCACATTAAATCTTACTAAATTACACTTCATCACATTAAACCACAGTAAATCAGGGTGGGAAGTGGTGGCTCATGGTTAAGGTGTTGGATTACCAACCCGAAGGTTGTGGGTTCGATTCCCAGCTCCACCAAGCCACCACTGTTGAGCCCCTGAGCAAGGCCCTTAACCCCCAATTGCTCAGTTGTATAACAAGGGATATTGTAAGTCGCTCTGGATAAGAGCGTCTGCCAAATACTGCAAATGTAAATGTAAATCACACTAAATCACTAAGTTACACTTAAGCACACGAAATCATTAAATCACATTAAATCAAGCTAAATTACATTAAATTAAACTGAATCACATTACATCACGTTTATTCACACTAAATCACAGTAAATAACATTCAATCTCACTAAATCACATTAAATCGCACTAAATCACAATAAATCGCACTGAATCACATTGAATCACATTAAATCACATTTAATCAAACCAAATAGGTCAAAATAAATCACACTAAAATAGCATAATATATATTTGTACTACTTAGCTGTGATTTATCAACTATCTTTAATATGTTTGTGAAAACTGGTGGCTGTTTTCTGCTCATCATGTGATCTGAAGCTTCCCTGACGCTAAAAGTGGGAATGGAACATCCCCCACGCTGGTCCTGTGCGAGACTCTATGGATTTATGATGTATTTCGGATAAAGAGGTCGGAGGCAGGACGAGTTTAGAATCTTTTCTGTTGTTGTTTTTTTTTCTTCTCTCTTTTCTGGATGTTTCTGCCTGCATCGATTTGTCCTCCCTCCAGCAGGGATGTCGAGCTACACGCTGAGTTCCGCTTCCACATTTGCCACCTATTTCCCCACACTAAACCTGTGGAATCCCCCCGGGGGCCTGCGCAGGATTTCAGACATTTATTTCAGCTACTCCGACTCTAACAGAGAGACAGAGCTGCAGTTCTGCACTGGATACGTGTGTAGTGCGTTCTGTCTCTCTCTTTCTCCTTCTTTGTCTGTCTGTCTTTTTCTTTCTTTCAGTCTCTGTCTGTCTGTATTTCTTGTTTGTATCTCTTCTTTTACTCCCTGTTTATCTGTCTCTCCCCTTCTTTCAGTCTCTGTCCGTCTGTTGTTCTTTTTATTTCAGTCTCTGTCTGTCTGTATTTCTTCTTCGTTCAGTCTTTGTCTGTCTCTCACTATCCTTTCAGTTTCTGTCTGTCTCTTTTCTTCTTTCAGTCTCTGTCTGCTTCTTTCAGTGTTTGTATTTCTATCTATTGCTATCTCCTTCTCTCTCTTTCTCTCTCTCTCTCTCTCTCTCTCTCCTTCTCTCTCACTCTTTTTTTGCAATAATACTATATATAACATACTTTAGATTTTTTTTGTTAAGGAAGTGCATACTTACTTAAATGTAGTACATACTTAAGTAGTATGCGACTTCATAAAGAACACATGAAGATCGGCTTTCAGAGTGCCAGACTGTGTGTGTGTGTGTGTGTGTGTGTGTGTGTGTGTGTGTTAGAGAGTTTCCAGTCCTGTCACCCTGCCAGTAGCTGAACAGAAGCCGCTCTGTATTTCCAGCTCACAGGATGTGATCACAGTTCAGTCAGAAGGACATAGCATCAACCCTAGTTCATGTCTCCGTCTCCACCATATCCGTCCTGCTTCCCTGCCCTACCCTCCAAACGCCGTTTCCATCAACCTGAACATCTTTCTTTTTCTTTCTTTCTTTCTTTTTTTTGCCTTTCCTTTCTTTCTTCCTTCTCTTCTTCCTTCCTTCTTTTCCCTATACCTTTCTTTCTTCCATCCTTTATTTTTACCTTCCTTCCTTCCTTTCTTTCTTCCTTTCATCCATTTATCCTTTCTTTCTTTCTATCTCGTTCTTTTTCTTTCTTCCTTCCTTTCTTTCTCCCATCCTTCCTTTCTTCCTTCCTTCCATCCATTTATCCTTTTTTTTTTTCTTTCTTCCTTTCTTTTTGTCTTTCTTTTCTTTCTTTCTTTTATTTCCTTCTTATTTTTCCATTTTCTTTCGTTTTTGAGTCGTGATCATGTTAAAGTCTGTAGTGCAGCTCCGCTTCGTCTTTATTCCCTGACCTCATTATTCCGCCCGGGGTGTAAGTGCTGATTAGAGAGAAGTGTGTGTGTGTGTGTGTGTGTGTTGGGGGGGGTGTAGAATATTGGCTGGGATTGTGTCTGACACTGGAGCTCGTTTGAATTGGAAATCAGCAGAATTGAGTTGAAGGGGAATTAAGTAGCGTCTGAGTTCTGTAGCTGGAAAAAACTGCAGATTTTAGCTTTCTATTCTGATCGTTATCCTTCACACACACACACACACACACACACACACACACACACACGCACACTCACACACTCTGTGGTAGGTCCGAGGCTAATGAAGCAGTTTTGGGTGCAGGCGTGTGTGGGAGATGCTGAAAGGCTGAGTGTGTGTGGAGGAGTTGGCAGCGTTTGGTCTACACACTCGTCTTCTCTCGGGCAGGATGGAGAGATTGATAAATAAAAAACAAGAGAATTTGAGTCGAGTTGATTAAGAGAAAAATGTGAAGTGTGTTACAGACTTACAGAGTTCATCACTTTATTGATTTACCTTTAAATCACACACTTTATTTCCACAAAGACTTTATTTCTGTTTATTTTCCTTTCTTTACTTTTCATTTCTTTTCTTATTTTTCTTTTCTTTGTCTTCTTTCTTTCTTATTTCTTTCTTTTTTTTTTTCTTTTTTTATATATATTTTTTTCTTTTCTTTTCTCTTCTAATATTTTCTCTTTCCTTTCTCTTCTTCTTTCTTTCATCCATCTTCTTTTCTGTCTTTCCTTCCTCCCTTATTTTATTTTTATTGTATTTTTTCTTCTTTTTTTTTTTTAAAATTTTTTTTACAGATTTATGTTAAGCCAATACTATTAAAACATATTGAAAAATCAGATTTTTCTTAATAAAAACCGTAAACTGACCATCACAGAATTTTAAACATGAAAGACTTTTTTTTTTTTTTTTTTTTCAAAACCCTTTTATTTTCTTAAAGGGTGCCAATACTTTTGGAGCTGACTCTGTAGTCTTTTATTCTGTAATCTGTGTGTTATAAGAGGAATCTAACGATCGTGTTTGTGACATGAGCTCCAGATCAGCATGTTGATTTATTCTCCTTGAACCCCTCTAATGCCCCCCCCCCCCCCCCCCCCCCCCACCCCACCCCCCAACACCCCCCCCCCCCCACCCCCCCACCCCCCCCCCCCCCCCCCCCCCCCCCCCCCCCCCCCCCCCCCCCCCACCGCCCCTATCTTCACTCACTCCTCTCTTTCTGTTTCTTTCTCGTCTTTGGAACAGATAAGCCAGAGAACTACGACGTCTGGTACGAGAGCCGTTACGAGGACTGCGATAAGGAGGCCTGTCTCTCTTTCTCCAAAGACGCCCTGTGCTCGAGGGTCACCGTCGACCACAACTACTACGCCATCTGTCAGAACCTGCTGTCCCGCTACGCCACATGGAGAGGAACCACCGGAGGATTGCTTCACGATCCGCCACCCAGCGTAGGGAAAGACGGCCACCTCGACGCCCTGCTGGAGGAGTGTGTCAAGCCCAAAGTGCGGTACGGACGGTTTGCTGCGGCTAAAGAGCTCCGGCAGTATCTCACAGAGCTGAGCGGCGTGGCCAGGTAATGACCCCAAACGGACCTCCAGGGACAGAGTCACTAACGGGTTCTTTCTCTTCACGGGAGGCAAAGGAGCCGTTCTGGAGCGACGAGAAAAATATATCTACGAGCTCTGAGACCCGATTTAACGCTCCAGCCTGCTGACTTTTCAGCGTGAGGTTTAAATCGAGAGCTTCATAGTGGATAGAAAAAAACGGACAGGTTTATCTATTTTACATTCAGATCCATGATAGAAAAGTGTGGAATTCGTGGAAACTTGCTGGTTTTTTAACCCCAGAGAGTTCCGGCGCATCATTTTATCATCTCTGACGCTTGACTGTCCTAAAGGTGAAGCAGCTGCTATTAAACATTCTTCCAAGGAACTGCACGGTTTAATGCGACTTGAAGTGATGTGAGCATGCTCGGAAAAGAGAGAGAGAGTTTAGCACACAGCAGCGCAGGAGGAACCTCAGGGGGTTCCTAAAGGGGGTTCCCCAAGAGGAACTCATGTCCAGGTCTCTTCTTCACTTAATCTCAAGACTTCCAGCGATCCAGTGTTTGTCAGTCAATCAGAGCAAAGGTTGATGGTGTACAGAGTGAAATAAAGAGCTATTGTTGTCTCCTCTTTTGCACATACCAAAGAGTCCGGCGTTACGCGTTGTTCCGCTCATCCCGGGTCTCCAGGGCGCACGGACAAAACAAACACACTTTATCAGGAAGATTTTTTGGTTTTCTCTATGAAGCAAGTCCAGTAAGATTTAAACTCAATCCAGGATAATGATCTGATTCTGAATCTGAACCGATGTCCACCAGGTCTGAATCCAATCACACACACACACACACACTAAAATAACACGGCGCTCCAGCTGCACCATTTAAATCAAATTCCACAGCTCTGAAATTGATTTAATCGCAATTCCAACACATCGTTTCTGACACTTAAAATCAGTTAACCTTCAGCTACCAAGCTACCATTTTTCCACTTCCTCCCCTTTTTAACCAATTAGCACTTTGGGTTTGATTTTACACTTGATGGACCAGGAAATTAAACCTGTGTGAGAGCGCGCAGAGAGAGAGAGAGAGAGAGCAGAGAGAGCGCGCAGAGAGAGAGAGGCAGAGAGAGAGAGAGCGAGGGAGAGAGAGCGAGAGCAGAGCTGAGGCGAGCGCAGAGAGAGAGAGAGCAGAGAGAGAGAGAGGAGAGCAGAGCGCAGAGAGAGAGAGAGAGAGCGCAGAGAGAGAGCAAGCGAGCAGAGAGAGAGAGAGCAGAGAGAGAGAGGAGAGCGAGAGAAGAGAGAGAGAGAGGAGAGCAGAGAGAGAGAGAGCGAGCGCGCAGAGAGAGAGAGAGAGAGAGGGCGCAGAGAGAGAGAGAGAGAGAGAGCGCGGAGAGAGAGAGCGCGCAGAGAGAGAGGAGAGAGAGCGAGAGAGAGAGAGAGAGAGAGCGAGAGAGAGAGCAGAGAGAGCAGAGAGAGCAGAGAGAGCAGAGAGAGCAGAGAGAGCAGAGAGAGAGAGAGAGAGCGAGAGAGCAGAGAGAGAGAGCGAGAGCAGAGAGAGAGAGCAGAGAGAGCGCGCAGAGAGAGAGCAGAGAGAGCGCGCAGAGAGAGAGAGAGCAGAGAGAGCGCGCAGAGAGAGAGCGCGCGCAGAGAGAGAGAGAGCGAGAGAGTGCGCGCAGAGAGAGAGAGAGAGCTTTGAGCAGCAGAGAGAGAGAGAGCGCGCAGAGAGAGAGAGAGAGAGAGAAGAGCTGCGCGCGCAGAGAGAGAGAGAGAGAGAGCGCGCGCGCGCGCAGAGAGAGAGAGCGAGAGAGAGAGACTGGTGTCGTCATTTTAGCTATTTCACACCTTCTCTTTACTTAATATACTAAACATTTCCTTAATAACAGAGATTTTCATTAAAGTTCATCACATACTGGAATATTTTCTTCACCTTTTTGTTCCTTTCCTTTACCCTCTTTCCTTTCCAAAGGAGTTCCGCTGCTTCATTCTGTCCTTTCTCTCTTTCTTTCTTTCAGGGTTTTGTTTTTCTTTCTTTTGTTCCTTCATTTTCTTCCTTCCCTTTCCCTCATTTCTTCATTTTTCTTTCTAGCTTCCTTCCTTCCTTCATTTTCCTTGCTTCATTTCCTTCCTTTCTTTCCTTCTTTTCTCATCCTTTCTTCCTTTTTCTTCCTTTCTTCTTTCCTTCTTTCCTTCCTTCTTTCTTCATTTTCCATCCCTTTCTTCCTTCCCGCCTTCCCTTCCTTTTTTCCTTCCTTAATTCTTTCCCTTATTTCTTTTCTTTCTTCCTTCCTTCCAGCCCTCTTTCCTGCCTTCCCTTCTTCCTTCCTTCCAGCCTTCCTTCTTTCCCTTCTTCCTTCCTTCCTTTTTTGAGATATTGTTGGGTCTTGTTTTATTTTTCATTTTAAAGAGAGTCTAATGTAACTCTGATGTAACTTCATAAAGCTTTACTCTTTCTAAAAGGAGCAGAAAAAGTGGAGATGTTTCAGCTATTTTAATGTTCCTGGAGATCTTAATCCTCAACAGAGCCTGCTTTCATCCCTGATCTGATCTGATCTCTGACTTGGACCCTGCTGTACTCTAATCACTGGACTCATGTTAAAACGGCGAGATCCAGAAGATCCCAACGATTACCTGCTGTCAGGCATTTGATTGGTTCTCACAGGGTTCCATGGGGTTCCAGCTCCACACAGAAAAGCAATAAGTGTCGTTCCTCTGTGATCGTCGTGTATGACTCGGTTTCAGCCCTAGGTGGGATCTCTGCTCTGATCGTTCGGAATAAGTCGCACCGGATGTGAGCAGCTAATTTTTTCTTTTTGAGTGTGTTAAAAAAAAAAAAGAAAAGACGCGTCTGCTTGTGTTGTAATTATTTTTTCATCGAGTTATGATATCAGCGGCGTCTGATTTTACTGTGCCTTTCATTCAAAAGTTGTAACCACAACTTTTCAGTGGGTTCAATGATCAAATAAATTAATCGATCTAAATATCTATCTTCATT